>JANVFU010000025.1:0-152010 GCA_027921405.1 Lentinula detonsa
CAACTTCAGAGTGAACGGCATATAGAACAAGTGGTTCCATACCTGATTGCTTACAAGCGTGGTGGAAAGGTACCGCGCTGACCAAAGCGATGTCTACTTCGTCGTGCCGTAAGCGCGACGCCATTTGCATAACTGATGGGTAGGAATAGATGGGTTCGAAAGGAAACTTGTCGGAGAGTGGTCGAGCCTTATACGAGTGCTGTATGGTGGGTTTGGAATACCGTTCAGCGGGTGTCGGATCGATGTGATTCGACGGTTCGAAAGGTACTTCTTCGGAGGTCGCGAAGGGGCCTGGCGAAGGAGCGGACGTCGGTGATTCGGGATGGTCGGTATTCTGGAAAGTAAGTGTTTTCGATACCCAGTCAATCGACGGATTGTAGCGGGAAAGAAAACCGTAACCTAAAACAGCCTTGCATGAAGAATCCAAAGGTGTGACATAAAAGTCCAAAGGTATAAGCTTGCCGGACGGAAATAAAATCGGTAGGGTACAAGTTTCGGAGATGGGCTTCGTTGTTAACGAACCATCGAAGAGTCGGAGGTTGATCGGAGTAGAAGTCGGAACGGTCGGAATAGAATTTAAATATACGAACTTTGTATCGATAAAATTGTCTGTAGAGCCAGAATCGAGAAGAGTATCAAAAGAAATCGGAATGTGGGTCTTATCAAAAAGTACATGGATAGATAGGTTGATCATAAACGACTTGGAGTGTAACGAAAGAGCGGACGCATTGAGAACAACTTCCCCACTGCTGGTACGAACCGGGTCAACGCAACTCTCGCTTCGTACCGGGGTACAAGAGTTGCGGACTATTTTCCCGATCCTACCGTCGAGGCAGACATCGGAGTCGCTGAAGAAGCAGACTCTTGCGCGGGGTTTGTTTGCGCAGCTCTAACCTTAGCTTCCCGAGCCCTACGCAGATTACAGTCAGCTAGTAGGTGCTTATTCGAGCCGCAGAAGTTGCACAATCCGAATTTTCGTCGACGTTCTTTCTCCGCAGGTGTGATCTTACCATCCGCGCCCAATCGATTGGCGTAGGCGGGTTTTTGTTGGTTCGATCCGTTGTTCGGAGTGTTCGGCTTGGGGTTCGATGTCGAAGACTGCGATGTCGAACTCTTACCTTGCGGTTTGGAGGACGTCGATGTTGTCGAAGTCGAGGTGGATGGTGTGGCGGGGTCGTCGGATTTCTTCTGTTGAGTCTTCGTCTGCCCTCCAGAATTCCTATTCGCCTCACGCTTCTTTTCCTCTTCTCTTCTCCAGTATCAGTTGTCGATGCGAAGTACTTCTTCGCGGAACTCTACAAGAGTCGCAGGTTCCTTAATGCGTGCGAGCTCGTCTTTGATACGGGATGCTAGACCGCGACCGTAGGCCCATCGAAGGGCGCCATGGTCCCAGCTGGTCATAGCGGCTAGGGTGTTGAATCGAATATTGTATTTTCGAACGTTGTCGCTATCTTTCATCCTCAAGTTACCGAGTTTGTCTTCGGAGTCGCCTTGCGCGTCGTAGAGACCGAAATTGTCCTGCAGCTCCTTGACCAGAGCTTTGAACGAATGGGTCCACGTTGGCATAGCAGTTACATCGGGATCGAGGATGTCGGGTTCGAACCATTCCCGAGCCGTACCGCTAAGGTACAAGATCGTATAGTTGATCTTTCGCTGCTCGGTGAAGTATTCGGGACGGTCGAGGAATACGAGGGATAAGGATACCAAGAAGTTCTTGAGTTTTCTGGGTTCGGAGCCGTCGAATGCATCGGGGTTCTTTACGATAGTCTTGCCTGGTTCTGTCTTCTTGGTTGACATACCAGCTAAAACGCCTTTTAGACCATCGATAGACTCTTTAAAAGAACTGAACGTAGCGAGAGTCATTTGTCCTAATGCATCGGGGTTGGTCGGCGATCGAGCGTTACCTCGATCGTCTGAACCCCCCGGTCCTCCGGGACCCCCAGGGCCATCACCATCGTCACCACCATCATCTCCAGGTCCACCGGGACCTCCGGGACCGCTAGGTGCGCCGGGGTTGTTGTCATCATCGTTGTCGTCGTTGTCGTCGGAGTCGTCAGGCCCAGGGGTGTTGTTTGGCGGTTGAGTGTCATCGCGATTGTCGAGAAAGTCGTCGTCCAAAGCGTCTTCGACTCCGGTAGAGGTTGGAACTGTCGCCATACGAGGGATCGGAGCGCGATCCTTCTTCAGGGTCTGAACTACGATCTCCTGTCCATCTGCGGTGTACAAGATTTCGTAATCTCCCTTCGGGTTGTCGTTCCTGCCGAGGACGTTGGGTGTCGAGACTGAGGACATAGCGCTTGCGGATGTCATGGGGCCAAAACCTGGGTGTCGTGCTCGTTGCGAGCCTAGTGCGGATAACGATGCGGTGTAGGGTCCAAAGGATTGCGCGTTGTTTGCGAACGGATTGCCTTCGGGGTTCCCCTGAGAGTGGTCGGGACTGGTGTTTCGATTGCTTCGAGTGCGAGGGGCCATATAGATTTGAACGAAAGGATCAGTAACAGCGTAGAGAGTAGAGTTTTAATATACTGTTAGGAGCGTGCGGATCAAGTGGACCTTCGATACCGTTATTGACAGTATCCTCGCTACGCTGCGCGGTCCGTATTAAGTTCGTTCGAGATCGAGATAGTATCGACTGAAGGTCGACAGGGTCGAACGAGGTATAAGTGTGAAGAGAGCAAGTGTTGTATGATTTCTGGGGTCATACCAATTCGATATTAAAACTAAGGCTTCTACCTACGACCGCAAGTCTTATATGCTAAGTTCGCTATCTCCGGTATCGCTACAAAGTATCCTAAAGTAGTTACGACAAATCGGAAGTAGAGATAACGAGTGCGGATAGGAAGACAGTGGACTAATGGGGAGAGGGAGGCGGTATGGTGTATAGCCTGTCCGAAGGAGGGACGACGGGATAAGGAGGATAGGTGGATGAGTATCACGGAAACAGATTACCTGATCCATATCATCGGTGCGTCGCATCGATGACGGACTTGATCATGTACGGTTGACTGCGTCGGTGCGAAGCGTTACGCGCGATGCGTACGACCGATGCGCATGATCGTAACAGAAAGTGATGAAGTCCAATACCAAGAAACAATCATCGGGGCCATGATGGTTGGACTTTGCATGGCCGTAACAGATACATACATTGTATAGGTCAGAATTGTAGGAGTGAATTTGAGAAGCCAGAAAAGAGGAGATGTCTAGGTCGTTCGTTGACTATACATAGGATATTGAGTACTCAGTGGTCTTGAAAAAAAGATTTTGAGGTTATCAATTCGAGCAAACTCAGCTTTTAAGTGTGCAGTTTCAGAATAAGAATAGACCATCTCCCAGTCAGCAGCAAGGACAGGAACTAGCAAGCCCACAAACCAATCGGCCGTTGTGCTGACTGGGAGAGGTATGGAAAGTGTGGGCAGAAATGTGCGTCGAATGCCGGATACAGCCGAGCACGTGGTCAAGATGCCGAGCATTGCCGAAATCGATACCCTACACACAGAGGTTATCGAGGAAAGTCAACGTCTTTCTCCGAATTCAACCTCTTGTTTTCGTCCTTCCATGTACTGTGAAACAAAAAGACACGACCCATCATTTCTTCTCGAGATTAATTCCCAAAATTCGGCGAGGACGACATTACGAAGATGATTTGGTCAACTAGTCCTCTGGTTTTGAGTGGTGAAAAAAAATATCCTCTCCGAGATGCTGGTGTTTTTGTAGACGTTGGAGGAGAAATTGTCTGCCACGGGTAGAGGAGGAGAGGGTCGGGGTTTGATGGCTCTTAGCCAATCAAAATTCGTGAGAACAAATTCTGGGACATATTGGCAAACAGTAAACAAATAGGCGTTCACATCGTATTTGACGTTGAGGACGTTCTCGGGATATCTCTTCGTCGCTTTAACTGCCGACGAGCATTGCTACGCTCTGCTGAACTGCTTCCTCTATTGCTGTTGTCTTTGATACAATCGTTTTCGACAGGGTACTTCGATAATAGTCAAGTCTTTTTTGCCACTCCAAGGAAGCGAAATTCCCTGTCTTGTTCGTTGTCGCTGCGTTCAACGACCGGTTATCTTGTGCCTGCTGCTGTTTGAGAAGACCTCAACAACGACTTGCATGAACTCTCCTTCCTCTGCGCACCATAACAACCCAGACTCGTACGGTGACAACGACAACAACATCAACGATAACGACGCGCCACGTTTGAAAATCAAAATTCGTAACATGGCTATTAGAACTTCAGCTAATGACTCACCACCTGTCCCTCTCCGACGTTCCTCGCGTCATCATCGCGAGTCAGAACCTTCAGGGTCAGAGTACCAGCAAAGCGAAAAGTCTATGATGGATGAGGAGCCGGAAGCTGAGGAAGAAGAAGAAGACGGAGAGCCGGTCAAGATAAAGACTAAAAGAGGACGGCTTGTCCCACTCAGGAACTATGGGGAGAGTGATGACGAAGAGGATGGTGAAGGGGAAAACGATGACTTGCTACACTTTAAAGAAGAAGAGGGCGATGCGTCTATGAGGAGAACGAGGCGGCCGAAAGCTTCGGTATCTAAGGAAGACATTCGTGAAGGTCTTCGACGCTCAGTGCGGAGCCGAAATTTGCGTGACTTTGTCGTTCCGGATGAAGGTGATGAAGAGGACGACGACGACGAAGACGAAGGAAGACCGCGTACTCGTTCTCGGTTGACTCGGAATAGACCAGCAGCCAGGTCTAGATCTAGACAAGTCAATGGTCGCACGACAAACTCTGTAGACCGTAAGCCACTTACTAGTCGTCGTACCAGAGCAGCTAAAAAGGAAGACGACTACAACCCTGGTTCTTCTTCACCTCATTCTGCTGACGCTGATGGATCCGACGATGATAACGCACCTGGCACAGATGATTTGGATTTGGAAATTGAACCACCTCCTGAGCCAGAACCAGAACCCGAAGACGAAATTTCTGGTCCAGACGGTGGAGCAGGGAACGGCGGTAAACCCTATGCCCTTCGTCAACGACAGAAAGTCAACTACGCTATTCCTCCTCCGTTGGAAGAACTCCCTCATCCGCCTCCACAAAGATCCAACAACATGAACAATCATAGATCATATGGTCGCGCTGGAGGTGGCCGAGGTCCTGGCGGAGGGTATCATGGAGGCCGAAGGAAAGGCGGATTAGGTTGGAGTGCGTCTGGCGCTGAGCTGGGAAAATGGATGGGACTTCCGGCAGATGATTCAGACTCAGATGCACCGACGAGGACGCCGAGAAAACCATTTGGTGGAATTGGAATGGCTCCAGGATTTGAGGGTGCTGCTGCTGGTAGTGGATTACTTTCTGGCGATCTTGCTGCTGCTGGGACACCGTCAAATCTAGGCAAAGTCGATGATTCGAGTAAGTGTGAAGGTTCTTGTGTCTCTTCCTATTTTATATCAACATCTACTTTCAGCACTTGCTGATGCAGATCCACTTGGTGTCAATGTCAACGTAACTTTTAATGAAATAGGTGGTCTTGACGAACGTGAGTCAATCTCTGTTGTTATTTGCTTTACACTCGTTACTCAGACCGCGATTTGCAGACATCAATTCGCTGAAAGAAATGACTGTCTTACCGCTCTTGTACCCGGAAGTCTTTCAACAATTCAATGTCACTCCCCCTCGAGGCGTCTTATTCCATGGTCCTCCTGGAACGGGCAAAACTCTGCTCGCAAGAGCATTAGCTGCGAGCTGTCGTTCAAATGGAAAACAAATCAGTACGTTGACTGTCCCTCTCGATGTAATTTTTACTTTTTACTGAAAAAAAGCTCACCTAGCCTTCTTTATGCGCAAAGGCGCCGACGCCCTATCCAAATGGGTCGGCGAAGCTGAACGCCAGCTCCGTCTTCTTTTCTCTCAAGCCCGCTCATCCGCTCCCTCCATCATCTTCTTCGATGAAATTGACGGCCTGGCACCCGTTCGATCTTCTAAACAAGATCAAATTCACGCCTCGATTGTCTCTACCCTCCTCGCCTTGATGGATGGAATGGACGGAAGAGGACAAGTTGTGGTTATCGGGGCGACGAATAGACCGGATGCGATTGATCCCGCCCTGCGGAGGCCAGGCAGATTCGATAGGGAATTTTATTTCCCATTACCCGACTTGGTTGCGAGGGAGAAAATCCTCAGTATAATGACCAAGGGATGGGAGGGATGGGGGTCTGGAGAAGAAGATTTCAGAGTGAAGGAGAGAGTCAAGGGGCTCGCCGAGCTTACCAAAGGGTATGGTGGGGCTGATTTAAGGGTATGTTCGCGGTGTCTCCTATTGTTCCCATGGTGGATGGATTGTTTAAACAACCCTTGCCCAGGCACTTTGCACTGAAGCTGCACTCAATGCCATCCAACGCAAGTATCCTCAGATATATAAGTCCAATGATAGGCTCTTGCTTAAGCCTGAAACGATATCAGTTGGGTTGAGGGATTTCATGGTTGCTATCAAGAGTACGTCAGCTCACCTGTCCTTTTATCATCTCACTCAGTCCGTTTCCTCTCGCTTTCGCAGGGCTCGTTCCATCATCCGCTCGCTCATCCTCTTCAGCTGCCGCACCTCTGCCTACTCAACTAGTCCCGCTCCTTTCTGAACCCTTGCAAAAGGCGAAAGAGATTCTAGGGAGAGTTCTTCCTCTGGAGAAAAAGTTGACGGCGTTGGAGGAGGCAGAGTATGAGGATTACGACCATAATGATGAGGGAAATCGTGATGGTGGGGACGGAAAGGATTATGGAGGAGAGTTGGAGCGAGAGATGAGGTTACAATGTGAGTTCTGCTGCTCGTTTTCGCTTCTCAGTTGCTACACCTCAGAGACTCGAAAATTCAATAACAACACGAGACTCACGCGTATTATCTAGCTATGGACGTCCTGCGAATCCATCGACCACGACTGGTTTTGCATGGTCCTGTTGGAATGGGGCAAAGTTATATCGGTGCCGCTCTGCTACATCACCTCGAAGGATATCATGTTCAGAGTCTCGAGTTGGGAACTCTGTTAGGTGACTCCGCCAGGGTACGTTGTCTCGACAGTTAGCAGTGTTACGTGCGGTATTAACTTTGGCCTTCGTTCAGACCACGGAAGCAGCCCTCGTCCAACTCTTCGTCGAAGCCAAACGCCACTCGCCCTCGGTCATATACATTCCTTCCCTCGTCGGCTGGTGTGCTGCCATTTCCGAAACCGCGCGAGCCACAGTGAGAGCAATGCTCGATACTCTCGCTCCAACAGACTCCATCCTCCTCCTCGCCATCATCGACGGCAAATTCTCTTCTTTGCCTCGGGACGTCCGTGCCTGGTTCGGTCCTACTGCGATCAAAGACAACTCCGTAGAGCTCTTGGCTCCGTCTGCCGATCAGCGTTTGGCGTTCTTTGAACCCTTGGTTGAGGATATCAAAAGACCGCCGAACAAGTTTGCTGATGGTATGGGGACAAAGAGGAAGAAGAGAGTGCTGGAAGTGTTGCCAATCGCACCACCTTTGGAGCCTAGGAAGCCGACAGAGAGGGAGTTGGCCGTGCAAGAGGAGAATGATCAGAGGACTATCACGATCTTGAAGTATAGGTTAGGACCGATTGTCGGAGAGTTGAAGAGAAAGTTCAAAAGGTTTACGAAGAGGGCACAGGTTAGTTTTTTGTCTTGGTTTCGGGTTACGAGTGAAGCTGAAAAGTTTTTTTTTAATCTTTCCTGCTATGTAGGAAGAGTACAAGGCTGAATGGGATCTCGATGGGCAGGTAGCAGCTGTGCCTTCAGCTCCTTCAGCTCCTTTAACTACAGTTGTTGCCCAGAGCCGAAGTATAGCTCAAACTATCGAAATAATGTCCGATGGCGCTATGGATGTAGTTCAGGAAACGGTACAGCAAACAGAATCACAATCAGGTCCCATAGTGAATGGTCATCTCAATAGCGCCGATGCACCTTCTACCATTTCGAATACAGTTGACGATATCCAATCTGACCCTCACTTGCAATCCCAGACCCCGACAGTCCTGCCCCCGACAGCCCTGCCTCAAACTCATACTCTTCCGCAACTGCCCCGTTCACCTTCGCCTGCGCCTCAACCTACACTATACGACATGGACTTGGAGAAAATACACGAACTTTTGTACAAAGACTGTTATCTAACTCCGGCCGAATTCCTCGATGACGTGCGGAAAATCGTGCATAATGCAGCGATGTATTCTCATCGGGATCCTGATCGGCATTACAAGGCGCAAGCGATGCTTACTGCCACAGAAGTCAGTATGCAGGATAACTTTGATTTGACGTTGAGGGAAGAATGTGAGAGGATGGCAGGGAGGGAGAGGAAGAGGAGGTTAGAGTGGAGGTTAAAGAGGAAAGAGGAGAAAGAGAAGCAAAAGCAAAAGGAAAAGGAAAAGCAAAAGCAAAAAGAGAAGGAGAAGGGGAACGTGGAAGCACCTCCGTTCCTCAACGGTACTCGCAGAAGTGCAAGGAACAATGGAGAAAGACCAGAGATGGAGATCACGGATCCTGTTGCCCTCGAGCGGAGGTTGAAGAGGCAAAGAGAGGGTGGAGACGGTGCAATCGGTGGGAATGTGGAACCGGGCGGGGACGTAGATCATTATGGTACGAGGGATGCGAAAAGGTCAAGAATCTTCGAGGATTTGAATGAAAGGGATCCATTGGATCTCACAACACCAATCCATACACCGCCGCGGCCAGGTGCGGTACGGTTTGCGCCCGCGGTTGGGACGATGGACTCAATGATCGTCCCGGATCACATGAACCAATCCCAGAATCAGCCGTCCTTGATGTTCGATAGGTTCCAGCAGCAACAGCAACACGGGTCGATGCATATGCGCTACATGGAACAACCCTCGTCTCATCTACAGCCGACGTTCAACAATGTGTCCCAACAACCCATTGCGTCTGGCTCAGATTCAAACCCGTATACCCGATACCATGCATTCCAGCAAGGATCGTATAATGAACCACAAGACCCTTCGTTCCCCGTCCAACCGTCCTATCAACAGCAGTCGGCATCCTCGGCGCAATCTTATCCTTATTCTCATTCATCGCATGATTTCCCTAGTCACAATCCAACGCAACAGCCATCGTTTCCTCAACATCATCAGCAGTCATCTTTTCAGGACGCTCCATTCCAACCACAACCTCAATACCATCATCAACAGTCATCGTTCCAGCCACAACTTCCGTTGAACCCTCAACGGCCATCGTCATCTTCTCATCCCCAGCCTCTACCTACTGACCCTCCGATATATCAAGCTTCTTCCTCACACCCAACTCCTGGACCGGTACCTTCCATAACGCACGAAGACAGTTCAATGGTTGTTGATCAGCCTCAGCCTCAACCTTCTTCTACATCTACACCTCGCGGTAGCGGAATGGCGATGCTGCTGAATCCCATTCATTCGGGCGACGAAGGTGAACGTGAGCGGACATTGTCTGCACGACCGTCTCCTGCTCCACAACAAAACCCAAATTTTCATCATCAGTCTACCAGTGTTCCTGTCCGAGGAGATGACGGGAATCCATTCCTAACCGTCAGTGTTGATTCCACGTCTCGACGAACTCCCGATTTCAGGAACTCTACGTCTCCTCATCCGCAGCCTACATCCATACTGAAATCACCGGCGCCTCCAGAGAAAGCTGCTTCTCCAATGCCTATCATCGAGCGTACACCGACGCCGTTACCTAATTTCCACGTCAGTAGTCTTTTGCTGGAGCAGTTGCACGCAAGCTTGCGGGCAAGTACGTCTGGGTTGACTGTTGAAGAACTAGAACAACTTCGGGCGACGTGTCTGGGGTCTGTATGGCGGCATCGGACAGAGTGGGATCGAGATGCGTTGGTGAGAGAGTTGCAGGATGTAGTGTCCGATTTCGTGACTGAGGTCGGCGCGAACGCGAATGGGAGTGATTTGGATGATTCGTCGTGATGAGGGTTGGATTGTTGAATTATCGGACTGTCTTTAAAACATGATTCTTTGTTGTACTCAAATGTGTTTATTTCTTATGCCATTTTGTCATTTGTTGCCAACTCATATCTTTTCGTTTCTGGTTTTACGACAACAGCAGATTGGAGATAAACAAATATGTAAGTACACATCCTTACACCTGGATTTCCTTTCAGTCCCAGTTATCCAATGTCTCCCTCAGATTCTTCTCCTCTCCTGAAATAATGCCTTTACGATATAACGGAAACTTTCAGAAGAAGACCTGCAGAATACGAAATTAATGACTGGTTTTCAAAAGGAAGACCAAACTTCAAAATAATGCGACGAGTATTTTCGAAAATCTTCCTAGTCTGCTTCGTTATACATAGGATCAATCGGATTATGGCAGGTGCACCATTATCGTCCGTGACAAGATGAACAAAAATCGCCGTTAGGGTATTAGAGAGCAGTGCAGGTGTGGTACACCCGCCGGCATCCCTGTCAAGGATGGAAGCAAGATCACCAACAGCACTGATGGTCATATCATGAATGTCCCACTCTTCATGTTCCAGGACCAATCGATGTATCATCTCTTCTTCTTCCGCGTCTTTTGGCTTTGTTACGATGTAAGGGAGAAGGCGAAAGAGAGGATTGTTTAGCGGCGTGAGCGGCTGGTCCGACAACTTCATGATCGTCCTCCCAGGCTATCATGTCGTCTATGTTTCTAACTGTCGCTTCTATTTTCGATTTGACGACTGCTAAGGTGAACTCGTGAGTAAAAAGACGGGCATAGGAGCTCAGTTGGTTTATGAGACGGGGAAGAAAAGAAATCGCAAAACCACTTGAGGGCTCAAAGTTGAAGATTGTTGCACGAATACAGGCAGCCTGAGTAAGGAAGTGGAGGAAGAACAATGGCCAACCAACCTACTAATCAATATTCAGAGTCGACTAAACGTTGTTATCTCCTGGATACAAGGAGACGTCCCCTCAATATCAACAGGAGGTTTAGATCTGAGTTCTGGATGCAGAACTGTAAGCCGATGAAAAAGTAGATGAGATGCAAAGATTTCGGGCTGGACTGATGACTAATTCGACGGTATAGATAAATTGATAACATATATATAGTTGTTGGATGTTTTGGAGACAAAGGGAATGTTAATATCAGCGACCGAGGTGTTGCTCAACCTCGTCAATCAGCAATTGAAGGTTCCAGTGATTGCGAACTGGACTGAGGCCTTTGGCATTGAGAGTCCAGATATCTTTACCAACCCACTCTGAATGCTGCGATGCGTCTCTAGGCCAGCTATCTCGAACATAGATCGTTGTCAGTGGTGAGTGCATGAACGTTCAAGTTGGATCTGGTGGATCCATCGAACAAGCGTGTCAAGGCCGCCCCTTTAATTATGCACGTGTAAAAAAAAATCCTATGTTGTAGGAATTCGAGTCGACCACAACTTGATCAAGTTACTTCTTCAAGTCGCAAAAGCAGAAGTAGACACCAGTAAAATCATTAGAAACCAAGGTGCTTCAATTTTTTGACCCAGAACGACAAAAAGGCATATCGAGCTAGTGGCACACCTTACAACATGCCTTTTTGTTTTGAGTTATCTTCACCAACTACCGTGTCGGCGTATCAGGCATAATGTAGACAGGCATCCAAGAACGTGCTTTGTGGGACAAAACTTAAATTATAGGGTTTGGCACTTGTCCCCTTCATGCCGCTCAATTCCCAGGCTCAGAGCATGTCTTCGATTGAGCTCACGGACGTTGACCTCGTAGCCAATATGGTACATCGACAGGGAAGAGAGTTGTTGAAAGTGCGAAGGGATCTCGAAGATTTCAAGGTATGTACTATATTCTCGATTTGCTTTTGATTCTGACTGGCCTTATCTTGCACACATTCATTTGTACCTCGGCATGAAGAACCTCTACAACACCGCCCTCGACGCCGTTTTTGCGTCGCAAGCCTGTGTAGAAGATGCTATGAAGAGCTCTTCGCTCTTGCAGCTCCGGCTGACGAATCTGAACAAGGATTTGGCTTATCTTCAAGCCGAGCACCAAGCGACGTTGACTGAACTCGAAACTGCGTACATGGATTTGCGTGCGGTTGTAGGCCTTTTTAATCCAGGATTGGAACAACCGGCGACCATACTTGTTCCTTCCAATCCCAGCTCAGAAGAATCTATGGATGACTATACGAGCCTTTCCTCTGAAGAATTGGTTGCGAGTTCAAGTCACTTTCTTCAAAAAGGTTTTGAATTAATTTATGATTGTTCATAAATACAGAACGATATCTTCACAGATGAAGAACACGTTGAGGAACGCGAGGACGACCCTAATGAAAGAGAGTCCAAACCACTCTTCGCTGAGAATGTTAGGTTATAATTGTACTCTTGTGATCCAGTACTCATAAACTTCTCCCCAATTAGCCTCGTATAGTTGCGGTGAAGTCTATGGCCCCAATTGAAGAGTCACTTGCGTTTGTTGCTGGACAATCTGACAAAGTCAATGGTGTAGACCTAAACAACTCAGAAAAGAAAACCGATATGCCTGTGCCATTGCAGGATGGGGCGTCCGCATGTGAAGTTCCAACAATGAATGGCTCAAGAGTGGGATCGATGTCAGGAGATTACAACGAAAGCATCAGTCAGTCAAATGGGACCAACGTGAGCTCAAAAATAAATTGACACTCACTGTCGTGATGAACTCATTACTAAAGGTCGTCATTTCTCCTTCTCAACTTGAACCAAGCTCCGTCTTGACTACTTCTGTTGCTGCTGAATCTCAGAGTGATTCAAATGCGCCCTGTGCCTCTGCTTCCTCCAACGTCGCTCCTTCAGATCTAACATCGTCTTCGTCATCGTCAATCATTTTAGCCTCACCTGGGACTCCCATTTCGCATAGTCCAAACCCAGCTGCCAATAACTCTAAGTCCATGGTATATAGTTCTTTGGCTTTGGCTGCCCCGACTGAAACAATTTCTCCTCAGGGTCTAGAAGCAAGCTCCGCACAGTTTAAGCAGTCTGATGGAATTGTCACTCCTGTTCCTACAACCACATCTGTTCTAGTGACTGCTGCACCTCAAGCACCTGGCTTGAATTCCACCAACACTTTCATCGCTCCTCAAGGCCAGTCAAGTCCTGTTTCAATTCTAGCCCTGAATCCTTATCTCCAATCCACTGCGGTCTCGATTGTTTCCCCAACTCCTACAGCAAGTGCGACCTTGGCTCCGAATATAAGCTCAAATCCTGTTGCTCCCAAGTTAAATGAAATCTCATCGTCAATAAGCTCCGGCTCTCCCGTGCGCCACCCATTCATCATTCTGAACTCTTAGCATCTTTATTCCAGCTCGCTTCCGCAGAGTTCTAGCCTTATTGGCACAATGCTCAGTACGGCACTTTTGGCACCTGTGTGTACGAAGTTATCTGGTCACACAAATCAGGCTATAAGGGATCTATGTGAGAAGGTGCGCTGGTACTTGCACTTATCACTGCAGATACATGTATCCTGAGATCAATTGTATCCATCATATCAGGCTATCGGACCTCCCGAAAAAGTGAACTACATAATCATCAAGACATTTGAAGCTTTCCTTGCACGTCCACTCAGTCAAAACCAACTGTTCATTAGTGTTTCCCAAAGTGCGAAGAACAAATCCCCCAATCTGATACGGTTTGAAAGTCGATGGAAAGGACATATACTTTTACAGAACAGCAGCGCAAAGCGCCTCTATTATCTGGGCGAATACCAAAGCGAAGCAAGTTGTAAAATAGCTTCCAACGAATTCACTTTTCTTCCTGAAGAGGTGAGGATTCACATTTGACTCAAATGCATTCGAGCAAGCTAAAATTCTTATGAATACTTTGTATAGACAAAGAAACACGTTTTGCACCTTGCAAGGTCACGCCCAGAGACGGACATAAAGATCAATGAACAGATGTTGTTAAGCATGGATAAGGATGATGGTATTTACATTGCGAGAACCGAGCTGCGTTTCATTAGCTTGGGCAAGACTGTTCAGGTTTCATTGAAGAACGAAGCTAAGAAAAGGGGATTCGTGTAGTCACAGACCGTCTACTACACCTTTTTCTGTTCTCCCTTTGTATTATCAAAATTTTGAATGCTTCCGCTAAGTAGGCTTGTAAATTTATAGTTTGGAAGTTTGGATGATTCAACCAGTGCCCAGTGATTGTGGTGAGTATGTGTAAAATGGTCATGCAATAGGGCCATGCATAATTTTCTGCCCCGTCGATTTCTTAACTGTGGATGATAATTCATATATTGGCCAAGGCCCAGCCATGTATTTGTATACCTATCGAAACTCTAGAAAAGCCTGGCAGCATTGTTTGGATGTCAGTGGTGAAACAACCTATAAATGCTTGTGTTGAGGCGAAACCCACCTCAGGCTGAGTATTCCGATTATATTTCATTTTCATTACCTTCTTGTTTAAGTACTCGCTGAATACACGCACGATGACTATTAACAATCCATGATAATTCACGACGTCAATTCAACACGATGAGGATTCGCGACGATTTGTAACGACAAATTTTGAAGACAAGGATGAGCCCATGAAGTCGATGGTTTATAATGACGACGAAGTCAATTTGCAGTGACAATCTAGGACAGAAGTGTTCAGCCTGGCGTACATGCTCAATGTCTCTTGTTGTGGGACTGGTTATTGCTTGGCATACATGCTATAGATGATAGGTGTCCAGGATGTATTTCAAATGATAAACTACACAGCTGTCAATATTGCTCTAATTTTCGTATCCCTCCTGCGGTTCGGTTTTGACTGATAAGATAAGTCTATGGCTCTGGTAAGCCGTACAGGGAAGGGAACTTTACTAAGTGGGTATTAGTAAAGTTCATATAAATAGTTAGTGTGCTTTGCCTGGGCCTGGCCCGGCGCTCCCACCCGTGATTGGCGAGTTGAGTTGAACGCTCCCAAATGAGCACAAGCTCAGGCTCAAGGAACTCGGCTATCAGGTGGAATGCACCAAATTGAGCGCGGGCGAAGGGAAGTTTTGATTGTGAGGCACCTCATATGACCAATTGGTGCCTTACATATAAGCGTTTGATGTACCGATCAGACGCTTATATATAAGCCTTCTTGGCGTGTTCCGGGCTGGTTAATGCTGTTTGGTGGTCATATAGGGCGACATAGTATCAGTATATAGAGTATCAGTATAGTATTAGGCAGTTTCAAGTAGTACAATCAATAAACGATCTGCTATAACACATTGGATTCATGAAAGTACACTCATACAGGGTCGTTAGCAATGGTAAGTATAGCTTCAGTCCGCTCGTCTTCCTCGTCCTCTGTCTCACTCTCGTCGCTATTCTCGTTGTTGGGATTTTGACCCTCAGCCTCAGCATCAACAACCTCCGTACCATCCACGGTTTGACGTCGGGCACCGATGCCGGGCTGGAAGAAATGTGAATTGGATACAGTGAAGCCTTTGAGCTTTTGGATTGACTTCAGTCGAGTTCGGTGGACTTCATTAAACCGGGATCTCTCTCTCCCATGAAGCCAGATCTGGTAGGCCAATGGTTCATCATTATCCCGATGCCTTCTGACAACTGTTGCAAAGTATTCCTCCTCCTCCTTCATATAGGTAAGTAGCCGCTTGATTTCAACATGCAATCGGTTGATTTCTTCCCCTGCCCGTATCAACTTGAATAACTCAGACATCGCTTCTCGTACTGCTGGTTTGGCCCATGGTTTGTCGAGGATGTCCGCTCGGCTCTCACGTAGGAAGTTGAACTCGGAAAGGTATGTGTAGTTGAGTATGTCATCCCAATCCAGTAGTTTTCGAGGTGGTTTGAGTGAGGCGGCACAGGCATTGTATTCCTCTAAGGCTGAGAGAATGGCTTTCGAACATTTCTTCATGGCATCGCCAATGTGCTGACGCATTTTATACCCTGTAAATGATTAGTAAGGAACAGATAGTTGTTTGATCATAAGACACACCAGTTCCCGCTACGTTCATCTTCGAGAGCTCAAATATTCGTGCCACCGTTAATCCCTCCAGCTTATCTGCGGCCTTCCGATACTTTGCTGTCTGGACCAACTCCCTTGCACTATTCCAAGCCTCGGAATCCCTTTTCCATCTCTGATCCCTTCGAAGTCCCAATCTTTCTTCAAGTGACTGAACATCGAGCAGTAATTTGGCCTCCATCTCCTGCTTGTTGACCATCTGCCTCTCGGTTAATACTAGCTGGTTAGCATGGTCAATGTTCAGCTCTGATGGAGGACCGGACTCCATCCGAAAGGTAGACCTAGCCCTCCGGAGTTCATCCTGACACTCCCAAAGCTTACCAAGAGCCAGATAATATGACGATTTTGTGGTGTCTTCTTCCGGTATATCCTGGTGCGATTCCAAGTAAGCCTTCTCCTCGTCTAACCAAACAGCAGCATTCTTGACATCGAGAAGTCCTACAGCACGGAGGGTACACGCTGTATTCCGTGAGCGACTAAGGATCCCAAGAGCTTGCTTGTAGTTCGAAACAATAAACCGCGAAAGATTGTGATAACTTTCCATGTTATCTCGATGATACGCATAGTTTGCAATAGCTTGGCGACGGCGAAACCTACCCATGTATTGAGTAACAGGTGCAAGAGCATTTGATTGGGCAAAGTAGCGTTCACAGACCTCAAGGTCTTCAATCCCTGCCCCCTGGATGTAGAGAAGGAGAAAGGAAAGCTGGCAGAGTCGATTGTGAGCGTAGCCATGGAGTAGACCAATCATCATGGACAACCTCTCCTTTTGGGCAAGATCATTGAGGGGGCTCCGGATAATTTTGGCTGTCATACCGCATGCTATATCGTATCCGACACCAAGAGATCCTGAAGGATTCTTGGGAAGTCCCAGACGCTGTCGGTCCTCACGAGATGCAGACATGAAGTGGTTGAGCAGTGCAAGCATGTACTTAGAGCTAACATAGGAGAATTAGCATAAGTAAGAGCAAAGGATGAAGTACACGTACTGTTCCCCTGTTCTGATCATATCCAGAAAGACAATGGTAAAGGAATGTCGACAAAACCCTCCAAAAATCCCATTCACATCAAAGTGACCAAAGGTTCGATTGGTATTGGACTCCTTCAAGTTCGACCAACGATCTTCGCAAGGAATTTTGGGAGAACGCTCCTTGGGGGTCCATCCGGGCCATTTATGCCACTGAGACTCATCCCACAAATCCACCGCCTCTGGTTGCAGGAAGTAATCCCCCCCTCCTATCCGGTTGTCCTCTCTCTCCTTCTCTGGCCCCAGAGACTTCCCATCCTCAGATGGGGGCTCTCGCCGCTGGAATCGCTTAAGCGAATTATTACCATCAATTCCTAACAGCATCCGTATCGCTAGCTCGAGCTCCCCCACCACCTCATACTGGCAGCATGGACAGTTGTTGAGCATGCGCCAGTTCGATGAATCACGGCCCAAAGCCTGTCGAACTTTGAGACGAACACCTTCAACTAGGCGGATATAGAGATCATATGCAGCAGAGATTTGGACTGAAAGATTGTTTTTGAAACGTACACCTTGCAGGTCGCATAGTGCACGGACGAACGGTTGTATTCCAAGGCGCGGACACCGCATGAAGAGGTGGTGATAAAGTTCGATGGTCTGGAATGAGACCAACGACTTATTCAGAAGTGGATTGAAGGGAAGGTAACCCGATCGAACATAGCTTGTATTGTTGTAGGTATCTGAAGTAAACACAGGTATTTCATACATCGAATGACCTAGAGTGACAATGAGCCCAGGTTTGACCGCCTATTAATGCATAGATAACGTACCAAAAATGCTCCAAACCATTACACAATGCTTCTCCTTCACAATACCATCGTATGCCACATCTGATCGATGACGGTTACAGTAGTCCATGTAAGCATCAACTAGCTCAGCCATTTGTTCATCCCAGCGGTCCTGATCAATGAGATTTTTCTTGCTTCGATTCCGGCACCCTCGAAAGTCACTATAACGTTTAGTTTGATGAATGCAAAGAAAAGCAATGATAACTTACTAGTCCTGCAAAGCCTCCCTAGTCCGAAAATACAGAAGTTGCTCGTCAATGGTCGCCTCCTCGTCCTCCCATTCATTCTCCCTGTCTCCGGTTCCAGTGTGCAACGAAGAGCTGTGTGCATTTCCCAAGTCCACATCATCGTCATATTCATCCAAGTCCATCAACACCTCCGTGTAGACCTGCTGCATGCCTTCAGCGACACCTTCAACCCTCTCGCTCTGAATGCGCTGGTGAAGCCGACCTTTCGTTGTGACAATCTTCCGAGTAACAGAGTCCCGTCGAGCTTGTTCGATCTTTTGATTCCTTTGACCTGGGTTCATGGTAGGGAGACGTGTAATCCTAGGTTGATCGTCGATGTCATCGAGTAAAGCATGTCCCGGTTCTCTTGTATTGCGTCGACGCTGAGGTATATTTCCTCTGGTTGGGCGCACCATGATGTGACAGTCAACAAACAGTAATTTAGACGCTCTTCGCACCCACAGTCAGGTGATTGTTATATGTTATCCTTATAATTGAAATGATGAATTCAAAACCTGGTCTGTTTTCTACAAGCACCAACCCCAATTTTTACCATGCAAGGTGAGCGATGATATTTCTTCTTTCCTATGTCCTTTTTTCTTCTGGCAACCCCGAACATTGGGGCAGCCATTCACGGGCGCTTCAATGCCCAGTTAGGCAACACCAGCGATCCTTACCACTCGCTAACAAGTTTCGGCCCTCGGACTACCCGTAGCGGAAAGGAATATCAAGGTCTTTCCCAGGCTGCCTCGTTGAAAGCTTTTCAAAGCTTTCAGAGCGTCACACTGGAAGCCTTTGACCTCACAACCGTTCTCAAGCATGCACAAGATTTGCAAACCCAGCATCAGGACGAGGATCCCGAGCCCCCTCTACATGAATACCGCCTTCGTCCACGCTCTACCCCTCGCCGTTTGTGCACTGCCGTTGCTATCGCTGACCTTGCTCGCTTTCGATTCAAAACTTGGAAGGCTTACCAGCCATCGCAAGGGTCTTCGGTGGCAAGATTATCCCCAGCAGCGCAGCCATCGTTGCAACGGAAGCGAATTCGCGAACGTACTCGTCGTTCAGCTGAACGCCACCGAAAATGTGAGCAGCTAGGCACCCATGTCAAAGGGTACCAGCGTGCCCATGTCGAGGAAACCCAAGCCCGCTCCATCCAGGTCGAGTTCGACGCCGCAACCGCTATGCAGGATGGCCCCATCTGGACCGGAGATAGAGGCGATGCAGGGGTTGGTGAGACGTTGAAAGCAACGTCGTTTGAGGCGGCGAAAGCGTTTCCTGGTATGAAGGTAATGGCCTATGATGGAAGGTGTGTCATCCCGCTGTAATGCACGATGGTGATCTCATCGTAACGTAGCCGCAATATCCTTCTTCGCGATTGCAAAGGACGCCCTGTTATACTCCTGGCCAAACGGATGGCACCTCACGAAGCCGAGAAGCTGTCCGCCATCTTTGAGGATGCGCTCAAGCACCTTCGCCTCACCAATACCCCTTACTGGCATCGTCGAGGTGAGTACTTTACGCGGATGTTTGGTATTTCCTTTGGCGGGGGTCAGCAACGACCTTCCAACTTCCTTCATACCAAGCATGATCAGAATGTACTTGATGAGATTCGGAATACCGAGGTGGTTAAGGCCATTGCTCACCGTGTTGACTGTAAGTGGGCCCTCAGCCAGCCTCGTTGAATTATCTGCTAACCGCGCTTTTTCAGTTCTTCTAGCTTGCTACTTTCCCAATCTTCATTCCCTATACACCAACGTTCTTCACGATCTATGCAAGCACGATGGCAACCTCAAACCAAACTGGGAGGGCTGCTGTTTTGCTGCCGCTTCGCTCAATTTCGAGAACGTTGTTACCTTGCCTCATCGCGACTATCTTAACCTTCTGTTTGGTCAATGCGCGGTCTACAGCGCCGGTTCCTTCGACTACAAGAAGGGCGGTCATCTCATTTTATGGGATCTTAAGCTGATTTTGGAGTTTCCACCTGGCTGTATTATCTTTCTCCCCTCTGCCATGATCTGTCATTCCAATACTGCCATTCAGGACTCCGAGACCCGTCATTCGTTGACGTTTTTCAGTGCATCAGGTCTCTTCCGTTGGAGACATAATAATTTTATGTCGGACAAGGATTTTGTGGCTGGTGCGTCAGGGGATGAACGGGCTACATGGGATGAGCATAGGCGCAATTTATGGCAAACTGGGCTAGAAATACTTAGAAGTATGTAGATTGTATTTGTTCTCTCTTTACTTACTTTTATATGGCGATGAATTATGAATGATTTTTGGCTGGCATTCCTGCAGTCTTGAACGCTGAAAATACCAAGTTCTACTGCATGATATGCTACTGAAAAAAATGGAACACTTGAATAGAATATGAATAGAATTTGTGTATATACTTTTGAACGGTGTATGTGCTGCCATTTGAAGAGGAAACAAGAATTATTATTATTGTTTTTGATCCAGACTCGGAGTTGAGAACGCGGTATAATGCACGTGAGACATAGTCACGTTTCGAGTTTCCTGCCAAGGTACGTTTGTTTAATATTTTACTGTGTTTTTCATCTCTGTCTTTTTCGATGTACAATAACCACTCTTTGCACAATCAAGTTCATCATCATGTACGTGACTCTTTCTCTATTCAATACAATCAGTTTATGACATATCTAACCATCAGAATACAATAAATATTGGCAATCACCGAAACATTCAAAAACCGCCGACAATACCAAATTCTCAGTATTTTGGTATAACGTTTTTCTCTTGTCTTGAACCTTTCTCACATGTAATTGTACAGGTCCAGTGCACCATCGGCATCCAACTCATGAGGTCTTCAGTGAAGGTCCGAATGTACAGTCAGGGCGCCTGTCTACAGCTCTTGCCTTCACACATACACCCCCAGTCCCTAACTCCATAACGCATCATGGTATATTCCCTATACACAACTATTCACATGGCTCTAGCGGGCATCCTTACGACGCACCTCCTATGGATCAATATCCCTTCCATTCTCGCCACACCAGTCCTCGTCCCAGAAGCACCATTCTTGGCACATCGACAGTGCATAACTTACCGTTTCATACCCCTGCGCCTATCTCCACATCATATGTATCCCAGAACTCTCGCCAGGCTCATCATTCAACGATTCGTCTTGAACAACCAGCTCCACAGCCCCAGTCTTCAAGGGTTCCATTGACATGGCTGTCGCCTTCTCGCCACAATCCTGTGGATGCCCAACAGCTCTCATTGCAGGAGGTCCAGGCCCGTGTTCTAGCTCAACGATTTTCGCCGTCCCCCACACCGTCGCCCGATAGCAGCCGCCAATTCGTGGGACGCACTGTAGAATCAGGGGTAGGGTCTAGCCAGACCATTACCAACATACAGTCGCTACTCAACTCACCACCCGATACTGGTGTCGCATTGACTGGTTCGCGTTCCAATCGAAACCTCAGGTCACCCTCATCCCCAGCATTCAATCCCCTTCCGATGTCACCTATCCGACAAAATTTCGCGCAGTGCTCTGCTTCGAAATCTTCTTCCTCAAGTCAGCCTAACCCTACCCATGCCTCTGCCATCCCTGACGCTAGCTTTGACTCCGACCACTCACGAGGTGCTCAGACATTGCCGAGAGCGCTCGCGTCAGACATAATCCGCCCGGCACCATCTATCGACCAGCCGGTTCCCTCTGTTCGCCCAAGAATGGGAGAGGGTGAACGGCAGCTAAAGAAGGCCACAAAGAACAACAAGTTCGAGAAGGACATCATGACCTTTCTTGATCATTCCGACGAGGAGATCAAACGGATTGCTGCAGAGCATTCGAAGCCGTTACTGACGGTTAAGAAGCTAGTGGGGGTACACCGCCGTTTCCGGGAGCAGCGGGCTCCTAGTCTCTATAATGCTTTGATGCATCAAAAGTCCAAGGAACTCAAAGGTGTGTTAATGTTTGCTTTATATGTTTGCATGGATCTAACAATGAATTAGCACAAGGGCTCAAATTAAAGACGCTACATGAGAAACACCAAGTCATGGCTGAAGACATCAACATCCAAGCCATCCTCGCGGACCCTGGGTGTGATGAGGCTGAGAGTGCAATACACGAACTCTGTGCTTACCAAAATGCCAAGATATCAGGAGCAAGAGCGAGTGCCAAGGCCAACGACAATGACGTAGCCAAAACCTGGTCAGAACTTACTCACAAGGTCAGTGCCCAACGTTGTTTTCACATTTTTGTTCTGTCCGCTGAACCATTCATTCAAGGCTCAGAATCTCTCGAAGCGCACAAGTGCAGCCACGTTCGGCTTTATCTGTAGCTCTAAAGCTGGTCAGCACATTACGCGTCAGTTCTTTGGCAATGGCCCAATCGAAGCGTTCCTGCTGTCCAAGTTTGGCTTGACTGGAGCAGAGTTTGTAGAAGCAGCGGAAGCGTATTTCATCTTTGTTTCATCTGGAAGAACATCAACCAACATGGGCGTCAAGGCTATGCGAAAGGAGACGGTAAAGCTGATACTCGAGGGGCTCAGTAAGTTCTCAGAGATATTGTTCATTCCCGAAATTTACACTTACATCCTATGTCTAAACAGAAAATATCACCAGAAACGATAAAATTTGCATGGAGTATGAGCACTATGAAGTGCTAATTATCAAGGAGTATGGCGTCAAACTTGTTGGATGGCCGGACGGTGTTCCCATGGAAACCCCCTACAACCTCAACGCGGCGCATGCGATATCACTTTATCAAGCAGTCAAGTCCAAGACCTGCATGTGGAAGCCATTGGACGGGATGGAACTCCATCGAGTGAGACGGAGTATCGAGGCTCGAGTCGACAGCGGGGATTTGGCAATACCAGAGAGGCTTCGACGTGGGAAGGGGGGTGCTGGATCAAAGAGTGGAAGGGTAGCTGGGAAAAGGCGTCGGGATTCAGCGGACATGGGTGTGAGTGTAGGCAAAGGGGTGAAACGCAGGCGAGTCGCAACATTAAAGGCGGGAATGGAGAGAGGTGTAAAAGGGAGGTCCAATACATCGACAATCCGCAGCGACTCGGAGGACGAAGAGAGGGAGGACGAAGAGAGGGAGGACGAAGAGAGGGAGGACGAAGAGAGGGATGACTGCGAGGGTTTGAGGGAGGAAGATATGAGCAGGACCCGCCCAAGCGACTCGGAGGAGGAAGAGAGTGGTGACGGCGAGGGTTTGAGGATGGAAGGGGTGAGGAAAACCCAGCCAAGGCCGAAACCAAAGCCTATCGGGAAGGGAGGACGGATTATTGGGGCTCATCGAGACGCGAGGGAGGATCGGGTCAGCAAGGGTCAAGATGACAATGAGACCGATGACCTCCCTGAAGAGGACGAACTTATTGATGATGATTAGGATAGATAGAAACTCATCTGTATTGTACAATACCCTTCTTGTAGTCTCGTAACTTAGTGCAGTCTTATTGTAATTGATTCTTTTTGCCCACCTCCTCAGTTGAAAAAGAACACATACAAGCATTCAATAAAGACTAATACTATACTGATACTCTATATACTGATACTATGTCGCCCTATATGACCACCAAACAGCATTAACCAGCCCGGAACACGCCAAGAAGGCTTATATATAAGTGTCTGATCGGTACATCAAACGCTTATATGTAAGGCACCAATTGGTCATATGAGGTGTTGTGAGGTAAGTACAAGAGGTGAATTAAAAGGTTAGGTTAGCTATGTAGGTTAAGGAATTCGGCGCCTGCGATGCAGGCGTTAATAGTACTATCAGAAATTTTACTTGATTTTTTGTATTGTTTGAGGGATGTAAGATCTAGCGAAGGCATATAGGTTGGAGTTTTGGGTGAAGGAGGATGTGGTGGGGTGAGGGTTTTGAATGTTGTGAACTTTTGGTAGGGGCGGTTAGGGTGGGGAGTGTTTCGAATGGGTATTGTGCATGGAACGATCTCATCCGCAGCAGCACGTGCTGACACGCGTTTGCTCCATATGTCAAACATAGAGGAAGTATTCTTTAAGTTCGTCTGGGAGCGAGAATTTCAATGGGAATTTCAACTCCGGTTTCCTAAAACTCCACGCGAGATAGGGTCTGCCAGGTTGGACTCGGAAGTGACGTAACTAATTTTGGGGAAGATGGAAATTGAATTGAGAATGCTTAAGGTTCTTCGGACAGAGAGGTTTATCCAGTGATTTGGACTCCGACCTTTATCGAGGGCACCTGTTACGAACTGACTCTTTTTCAATTTCTTTTTGTCTATCTTATTATACTTTTTCTTTTATCTTTTCCTTTTCTTTCATTTACATACATGTGACAGCCTTGACATTCTCGCAATGTCAACGCATTTCTCTCATGTCTGTCAGACTGTTGACAGACTGTCATTCCCGCGCTGTCAACACAACTCTCTCATGTCTGTCAGACTATTGACAGATTGACAGTGTGAGAATTCTCTCATGTCTGTCAACCTTTGACAGATCGTTGTATAGCTTCACAGATATGACGTGAGATAGTTCCCATGGATTCATTTCAGAATATGTATATAAGATAGGGCATTTCTTAGAGTAGTCTCTATCTCTGATCTCGTCTATTCTCCTCTGTAGCTAGACAAGTATCTGAGGGCATACTCCTCCCGCATTATCCATTATCTTTTGATCTATTCTCTCTGTGTGACACCTGGATTAGTATAAAAGCTATCGAGTCGCTGACAGAAGATCAGAGATCTCAATCGAACCACCCATCACGACCCAAATCTTCGACATATTGGTTGGACATTGGACCCCGCTGCGTTATTAAATTTATTCTTTTTTCATTTCCTTATTTACCCTCCCACCTCTCTTCCGTTTCCCCTTCCATCCACTCCCTTATCCCATAGCTCGCCTGTGTTAAGGCCGGCTTTAGTATAAATCAATTTGGTGTACATACCTACACCGAGACTTTGTGGTATGGCTCAACCCGTGCTGGCAGGAAAATACTGCCACTAGTGTGCCTGACTTCTACCAAGAAGTGTAAATCAGGGCTAGATACAAATAATCGAGTTTCTTCCTTGGAAGATTCGATAGTAGGCGTTGGAAACAAAAAGATTTGTGCTAAAGACTCGAAAGACAACGTTGCGCAAGGAGCGGACGTAGACAGTCTTCCGGATTGACACATAAATCGACACGAGCTTCTACCCCTAAGCACCTGCCCCTCCTATCCTGGCGTTCTCGTCAAGACCTCAGGATTTTTCACTTCCATACCCATCTCGCTCTCCCTCTCCCGCATCGCCGGATTCAACCATCCATTTAGGATCACCTACTCCTACTCCTTCATTCGCTACTGAACTCAGCTCAGAAATGTCTGACCCATCCAACCAATCCATGCATGCCAACACCTCCGCTACTACCGCCGCTACCATCACCTCCACCTCCAACACCTCATTCTCCTGAAAAACCATTGTTAAAGAACCTGACGTATTTACAGGAGATACCTCCAAGTTCCGAGCATGGCTCCGAACACTCCTTGCGTACATCCATGACCTGCGAAGGACACAGCAGGTTAATAACAATAACGAATCCATCAATGTAGCAATGTCCTACATTCGAGGAGGCAGAGCTGATGACTGGGCGGAAGTATACACCAGTGATCACCAGGATGAAGTCGCTGGTGATTGGAACGTAGACTTCGCGGAATTCCTAGAAGAACTAAAGTGCAGTTTTTCTAACGTCTCCCAGAAGAAGGAGGCAATGGATAAGCTGAATCGCGTTCAGCAAGGTCGTATGAAAGCCGACGACTTTTTCAAGGAGTTTGAACTCCTGTTGAAGGAAGCGGGGTACGACAAGAGAAGCGAATATGTTCTTCAGTTGGCTGAAAGAGCAGTCAACCTCAGCATCATGAGCGATCTAGTCCGAACGAGGACAGAGGAGTTTGGCAGCTACGACGAGTTAAAGAAACTCGTCACAGCCAATGATCTAATCCGCCGCCGCTACGATGAACAGAAACGCGGACACAACAACATGAGCTGGGGTAACAGCATACAAGGACAAAGTCGTGGTCAAGGATCCACGCAACAAGCCTATGGCAGGCAAGAGCAGAAGAGATGGGAAGGACCTCGAGTGGTAGGATCTACCCCCATAATAGCAAGACGCAATGGGTCCGGGACGACCTTTGGAGGTTCGGGACGACCCATGGACCTGGATCGAGCAAGGGTAAATGGCCTTTGTTTCAACTGTGGCGAAAAAGGCCACATTAGTAGGAACTGCCCAAAGAAGAACAGAGCCGCGGTCCGTAGCGTAGAACTTATGAACTATGATAGCGAGAGAACGGACAACGTTAGTGAAGAAACTAACGTAAATAGTGTAGATGTAGTACCAGGGTTACCAGCTGGTATGGACATGAATTCGTTCACCGCATGGGTGAACAGTATGGGTTTTATAAGAGCTCCCCAGTGGGCATAGGTCTGGCGGAGCGTTCTAATTTAAATACTTCGGACATAGTAGATAGTGGACTGGATTTCACTATTAAGTATGATAATGTAGAAAAACACGCATCTACATTTAATAAACCAACCGAAGTACAAAAACCTATACGATACATACCCAACACGGCAGAATGGACTGCTCAAAGGCTGAAAGAAGAAGATCTCACAAAAGCCGTCATACTTTTAAGGATATGGATGCCTTCCTCGCGAGTAAGAGAAGCTTCGGAGGAAACCGTCATGGAAATACGCGCATTAAACTGGAAAACCGCAGTCGAAGCCGTTAAAAGTCTTGCGACAAAGAAAAGCTACGTCCGTGGAACACATGGAAAAAGCTTAAAACTCCCAGTCATTGTCGAAACATTAGAGGACAACCGACAAATAGTTACACAAGGACTAGTCGACAGTGGAGTTACAGGTTCATGCATTGACGCAAACTTTGTTGAACGACATAGGATTCCGACCAAAGACCTACCTATTCGAGTACCTGTCTACAACGCTGATGGAACACTCAATGAGAACGGCTCCATAACCAAATATGCTGAAGTCCGCGTAACCATTGGAGATCATTCGGAACGGATTCAATTTGGCGTTGTTAACCTTGGCGAACAACATATCTTCTTAGGATTGGATTGGTTACAACATCATAATCCAAGTATCGACTGGATTAAATCAGAAGTTACTTTTGACCGATGTCCGACTCGGTGCGGATATAATCCTCACTTTTGGATGCCTGAAGATATTCAAACAAGAGCAGTACTTGAAGACGGCGAGAGACTTTTCGTGTTTGATTGGGATCGATATGTGCAAGAACAGGTAGATTCCAGGAAATGGACAGAGAAGAAGGCAGAAGAAGAAACACGAAAACACTTCGACACTTCCACTCCGTATATAAACAAATACCCGGATGTTTTCAGTCAAAAGGAATTTGATCAATTACCACAACGACACCCTTGGGATCATGCAATCGAGTTAACACCTGGTTCTAAACCACTCGATTGTAAGATAATATCCTTTGAACCCGAAGGAACAAGAAGCATTGGATGCATTCCTTGAAGAAAACATTCGAACCGGACGAATTCGACCCTCGACATCCCCGATGGCCTCACCATTCTTCTTCATCAAAAAGAAAGATGGTACCCTTAGACCAATACAAGACTATCGCAAACTGAATGAAATGACGATTAAAAATCGATATCCACTCCCTCTCATTCAGGAGCTTATTGATCAATTGAAGGGTGCTAAGATATTCACAAAGATGGACATTTGATGGGGATTCAACAATATACGGATTAAAGAAGGTGATGAGTGGAAAGCTGCATTCAGGACCAATCGAGGATTATTTGAACCAACCGTTATGTTCTTTGGACTAACCAATTCCCCGGCGACATTCCAAGGATTCATGAATCATATCCTTCGAGATTTGATAAATGAAGGACACGTCATAGTCTACATGGATGATATACTCATATTTACAAATGACTTGAAAAGTCATCGCATAATTGTAAATCGAGTCCTCGACATTCTGCGAGAACACAAACTTTTCCTCAAGCCTGAGAAGTGTTCTTTCGAGAAAAAATCCATCGAATACCTTGGAATAATCATTGAGAACGGAATGATTCGAATGGATCCAAAGAAAGTCAAAGCTGTACGAGAATGGTTAACCCCATTGAAGAAACACGATGTCCAACAGTTCCTTGGCTTCTGTAACTTCTTCAGGCGATTCATTCGAGGATTTAGCCAAGTTGCCAAGCCATTGACAAAACTTACTGGAAATGCAGTCTGGGAATGGACAGCGACCCAACAGTATGCATTCGACGAACTCAAGCGTCGAATCTGTGAAGAAGTAGTCCTCCTCATTCCCCGAAATCATGGAAAGTTTAGACTTGAAGCTGATTCATCTGACTTTGCAAATGGTGGTTGTCTCTCTCAATTTGTCGATGGAAAATGGTGGCCTGTAGCATTCCGATCTCGTTCACTCAATGAAGTTGAAAGAAAGTACGAGATTTATGACAAGGAATTAATGGCGATTATGGACTCGCTCGATGATTGGCGTCAATATCTTCTTGGAGCCGAAGAACAGATTGAAATCTTTACAGACCACGCAAACCTACAGTATTTCAAGAAACCCCAAAAGCTAAATCGACAACAAGCTCGATGGGCTCTTGAACTTGCAGAATATAATTTTAATCTAGTCCATCGACCAGGAAAGACAATGACAAAAGTTGACATCCTGTCAAGGATGACAGGTCTTCAGACGGGGGAAAAAGACAACGAGAACATTGTCCTTCTAAAGCCAGAATTTTTCATTCGTTCCCTTAATATCTCCTCACCAGAAGATGTATTCCTGTCGGAAATCCAAAAGAATCGAAACCACGTTGATCGACATGTAAAGGATAACCTTGATGCCAAAAACCCTGAGTGGAAAGAAACCGAAGGGATTATTGAGTGGAAAGGACGAATCTATGTACCGAAGAACAGAGTACTTAGGTCCAAAATCCTTACTAAGTACCACGATTCACCACTTGCAGGACATCCTGGACAGTACAAAACAGCGGAACTTGTCACTCGTGATTACTGGTGGCCAGGAATTACTCGAGATGCTGGAAAATATGTGGAAGGTTGCGAGAAGTGTCAAGCGACAAAGTCTCATCGCACTCGACCCATTGGACATCTTCATCCTCACACCGTTCCAACTGAACCTTGGCAAGTAATCGGTACTGACATGATTGGAGAACTTCCTGAATCTGGAGGTTACAATGCGATTGCAATCTTCATCGACCACTTCACAAGGAGACTGAGACTTGTACCAACCCATACCACAGTCACTTCAGAAGGAATGGCGAAGATTTATCGAGATTCCATCTTCTCCACTCATGGACTTCCACGCAAGATAGTTCATGATCGAGGACCACAGTATCACTCGAGGTTCATGAAGGAACTCTATCGGCTGTTAGGCATTGAAGCGAACTTCACTACGGCATACCATCCACAGACAAATGGTCAATCGGAGCGAACAAACCAAGAGATCAAACAATATCTCCATTTGTTCATTAATTACCAACAAAATAATTGGCACGAATGGTTACCCTTAGCAGAGTTCAACTACAATGACAAAGTTCATTCAGCGACAAAAGTTTCTCCCTTCTATGCAGATACAGGAAGACACCCGTATAAAGGCACAGCAACTCAAATGACTTCGGACAACCCCTCAGTACAAGCTTTCGTAGATGGAATGAAGAAGATACAAAAGGAAGTAGGATCAGCTTTAGAGAAAGCGAAGGTAGAGATGAAGAGGCAGTATGACGGAAAGAGGAAGAAGGGTATAGAATACAAGGTTGGCGACAAAGTGTGGCTAGAAGGAACCAACCTGTCGGTAGATCGCCCAATGAAGAAATTAGGTGACAAGAGGTACGGACTGTTTACAATCCAACTGTTAGGAGCGTGCGGATCAAGTGGACCTTCGATACCGTTATTAACAGTATCCTCGCTACGCTGCGCGGTCCGTGTTAAGTTCGTTCGAGATCGAGATAGTATCGACTGAAGGTCGACGGGGTCAAACGAGGTATAAATGTGGAGAGAGCAAGTGTTATATGATTCTTGGGAGTCGTACCAATTCGATATTAAAACTAAGGCTTCTACCTACGACCGCAAGTCTTATATGCTAAGTTCGCTATCTCCGGTATCGCTACAAAGTATCCTAAAGTAGTTACGACAAATCGGAAGTAGAGATAACGAGTGCGGATAGGAAGACAGTGGACTAATGGGGAGAGGAAGGCGGTATGGTGTATAGCCTGTCCGAAGGAGGGACGACGGGATAAGGAGGATAGGTGGATGAGTATCACGGAAACAGATTACCTGATCCATATCATCGGTGCGTCGCATCGATGATGGACTTGATCATGTACGGTTGACTGCGTCGGTACGAAGCGCTACGCGCGATGCGTACGACCGATGTGCATGATCGTAACAGTATCCCCCAATTAGGCTTTCGCCCTCGAAAGCCATACCTAAGTATTCCACTCTAAGGTCGAAATAGTCCGAGAGTATTGAATGGATGTCGCGTCGTGATGACGAAGTCATGTGATGTTGGTTTTCGAATCATCGCGTGCGATTACATCAGCTAGCGCATATAAGAGGTCCTGGGAACGTTGAACTTCAACATTTTCATCTCTTCTAATGTCTACCACCTCATCCCCCGCTCGTCCTGTGCGTTCTCCAACTCCGGTCCTCAACAAGGAAGACGTCGAACTACAGGCGTTTCTGGCGGCCGCACAGCGCGAGGCCCAAGAGAAGTGGGAGAAGTTGCGGGCGGCGAAGACGTCTGGAGTGGTGGGGAAAGTTGTAGAAGGAGAGGTAGGGGTCGTCGGATCAAAGGAGAATGTCGTGGAACGTGTAGCTGAGGAAGAAGGGGAGGTCGTTCCGAAGGTGGAACCAAGGCCTCGGAAAGTCGTTGCGAAAATGGTAACGGGGTTGCCTCGTAGTCGCGAGGTGATTCCGGTAAGTCTTTAGCTCAGCAACCTCGAAGTTCCCTGACCAATGTAGATCATCCTGATCCCAAAGAAGCGTCGTAACGTCGTGGAAACCGAGGTAGCGGAGTTGAGTCGGAAACGGCGCAAGGTGGTTCAGGTGAGTCATAGTTATTCTCCTGATGTCTATCTAATGCTTTCTCTAGTCTCCGGTCATAGTGGATACCGACTCCGATTCCATTCCCGTCCCCTTTCCTTGTCCCTGCAAACGTTGCGTTCGTGGCGACCAGGTTTGTCGGCCTCAGGCCAATGCTCCCAACGCGGTCGCTTGCGAGAGGTGCCACCTTGCGCGGCAGAGTTGCTCGTTCCTCCAGAAGTCGAAGAAATCGCGGGTTCGATCCCCGCCCAATGAGTCCGACCGGGAGGAGCAGAGGGAGTTGCGTTTCGCCATCGAGGAGTTGACGGTGCAAGTCCGCGCGTTGGTGCGCCAAGGGAAGAAGGGTCGAGAGGGTCGTCGGGATGATCGGAAGGGAAAGGGAAGGCGTAGGGAATCCACACCCGAGACCGACCGCTACAGTTCAGAGTAGTGGTCGCGATCCTCGTACCGCTCGCCTCGCCCGCTCATAAATTTGAAAGTAATATCTTGTAACCATCGTATCATAATCCAACCTTGCTTGATATCTTCTATAAGTGTGAAATTAAGTTGAACGGATCGAAATCAATCGTATCTGTAGTTAATAATAAGTAGTAAGATCAACTTAGTAGAATTAAGGGTTGAAGGTAAAAGTGACGTAGCGGTGCGCTCGGTGCGAGCATCGGTGCGAAACCTAAGTTGAGAACAATCACTCAATTTACTATCACGGTGATTGTTCCCATCGATGTCGAAGAGCATCGATGAAGCATAGAGGTGCTATTGGAATAAGGGTTTTAAAGAATCAGAGGTCCGGGTTTAGTCGGATAGCGAAGATGAAAAGCGGGAATAAGTTCGTCGGCATGGATTTCGTCGGCGGCTACCCAGGAGAATTCTTCGTCGGTACCTTCGTAGCCAGCCCATTGAATGAAGTATCGAAGGGGGCATCGTTTGAATCTTCGGTCCATCTTCGAGTCTAAGATCTCGGCGACATAGTACTCTTCCTCGCCATCTACTTCGATGGGTGGCGGAGGCGTTTGAACTCGATGCGGAATGGAGTTCGGAATTGCCGGTTCGAGTTGAGAAACGTGGAAGACGGGGTGGATGCGTCGAAGGTAGTCGGGAAGTCGAAGTTTGTAGGATAGGGTGCCTGCACGATCGATAACTTCAAATGGTCCTAAGTATTTCTCTGAGAACTTCTCCGTAGGACGAGTAGACTTGATGTGTTTTGCCAGGACGAATACATGCGAACCGATCGGAAACTCCGGAGCTGGAATACGTTTTCGGTCTGCTTGGTCCTTGTATTTTTTCTGTGCGTTAACAATCTCGTCGCGAAGGAATGAATGAAGCTCATCGAGATTTACGACCAGGTCTCTTGCGGTATCGGAACGGACATCGACTTCGGGGCATACGGTGATGTTTGGATGATATCCCTTGTTGGCGTAGAAGGGGGTTAAGCCCGTGGAAGCATTCGGAGCGTTGTTGTAGGCGAATTCAGCCATCGGTAGGAGTGCGGACCAGTTGTCTTGTTGGTAGGTACAATAGACCCGGATGTACTGCTCCAGGGTCTGGTTGACTCGTTCAGTTTGTCCGTCTGCTTCGGGGTGGTAGCCCGAGGTGTAATGAAGGTTCATCGATAACGCTTGACCAAGTGCTCTGAAGAATGCGGAAATGAATTCCGATCCACGGTCAGAAGTAACATGGTTAGGTACGCCATGCTTAGAGAATACATGAATAACGAAAAGCTCAGCTAGACGTTCGGAAGTAATGGTATCGTCTGTCGGGATGAATATCGCTTGCTTCGAAGCTCGGTCGACTACGACAAGGATCGCGGTGTAGCCGTTCGAGTCTGGGAGTTGTTCGATGAAGTCCATAGAGATAGAGTCCCAAGGTCGGATCGGAACTGGTAAAGGTTTCAACAGGCCATAGGGTCGGTGTCGTTGAGGTTTGTTGCGTCCACAGGTGGTACATGATGAGACGTAGTCGCGAACAAATTCTTGGACCTTCGGCCAGGTATAGTGTTTACAAATAGCGAAGAGAGTCCGATTTTGACTGAAGTGACCGGATAGTGGATGGTCGTGGAAGTATCGTAGGACTTGTAGTCGAAGGTCGGAATGGTTCGGAACGTAGATTCGGTCATCGAGGCAGAGTAATCCTTCGGGGTCTAGGGTCCAATGAGGTTTCGTATCGTCTTTAGCAAACTCCAATCCTAGGGCGGAGTCAGCATCAAGTGTTAGAGCGTTTCGAATATCGGAATGAAGGGTGTCGAAGTCCAGTATAACTGAAGCGCGAAGTATCGGCCCTTCTAGGAAAGTCGCTCGTAACGAAGTAGTAAATTGCTCGTTAGTAAATATCGGACGGAAGTTCTGTGGGTTTACTTGCGCGTAGCCGATATCCCCCTCTTTTGGATAGACGTCCCAGCGTCGAGTGATCGAGTCCGGTTTTGCTCCGAGTTTTCCAGGGCGGAAGCGAATGGTCATATTGAAGGTGTGAAGAAATTCGGACCAGCGTACTTGTCGTCGTGTAAGGATCTTCGTTGTAGAGAAATATTCTAAGTTCTTGTGGTCAGTGACCACGTCGATCGGTGTTCCGGAACCTTCGAGGTAGTGTCGCCAAGCTCTGAATGCTTTGAAAATTGCCAACAATTCTTTGTCGTGAGTGTCGTAGTTCAGTTCAGCGCCTTGGAAGGTTCGAGAGAGGAAAGCGACCGGGTGAATTTCTCCATTGTTGTACACGATCGATAGGATAGCTGCGAGAGCGTAGTCGGAAGCATCGGTTTCTACGATCATTGCGAGGTTCGGTTCCCAGTGCGCGAGAATCGGTGCTGTCGTGAAAGCGAGTTTGAGATTGTCGAAGGCTTCCTGACACTCCGTAGTCCATAACCAATCGATGTCCTTCCGGGTAAGTCAATTCATAGCGTAGACAATGTCAGAATAATTATAGATAAAACGGCAATAGAAGTTTGCAAAACCTAAGAAGGATTGTATATCCTTGACCTTCCTCGGAGTAGGCCAGTCCACGATTGCTTTAACTTTGTCAGCAGCCATCGTGAGTCCTTCCGGGGATAAGATGTAACCAAGATATTCGACTGTGTCAACTCCGAATTCGCATTTGGATGGTTTGCAAAATAACTTGTGCGCGCGAAGTCGTCGGAGGACTTCGCGGACATGCTCGGAGTGTTTCGAAGGATCGTCGGAGTAGATGAGTATGTCGTCGAGGTAGACGATCACACAGACGTCGAGTAAGTCTTTGAAGATATCGTTGACGAAACGTTGAAAAGCGGCCGGAGCGTTAGTGAGGCCAAACGGCATCACACGCCATTCGAAAGAACCGTAACGTGTTCGGAACGTGGTCTTCCATTCATCACCTTCCGCGATACGTACCAGGTGGTATGCGTGTGCCAGGTCGAGTTTGGTATAGATCTTCGCTCGTTTCGGAGCGTCGAGTAGGTCAGAAATCAAAGGTAAGGGGTAGCGATCTTTTTTCGTGATCTTGTTCAAGCCACGGAAGTCTACACATAGTCGGAGCGAGCCGTCCTTCTTCGGAACGAAGAGTATGGGAGCGCCGTGTGGAGATGTCGAAGGTCGGATAGTGCCGGTGGCAAGAGACTGATCAAGAAATTCGCGAAGAGCCTCGAGCTCTTTTGGAGAAAGTGGATAAATTCGTCCGATAGGTGGCTCAGCACCTTCTTCTAAGTCGATCTTGAGGTCATAGGAGCGATGTTCCGGGAGGACTTCCGAGTCGATCTCGTCGAATACATCGGCGAAGTCGTGGTAGTCTTCCGGAATCTCGTTTTTGGGTGGTGGGTCATCAGTATCAGTTTTCGACAATCGTGCAGCAACTTCAGAGTGAACGGCATATAGAACAAGTGGTTCCATACCTGATTGCTTACAAGCATGGTGGAAAGGTACCGCGCTGACCAAAGCGATGTCTACTTCATCGTGCCGCAAGCGCGACGCCATTTGCATAACTGATGGGTAGGAATAGATGGGTTCGAAAGGAAACTTGTCGGAGAGTGGTCGAGCCTTATACGGGTGCTGTATGGTGGGTTTGGAATACCGTTCAGCGGGTGTCGGATTGATGCAATTCGACGGTTCGAAAGGTACTTCTTCGGAGGTCGCGAAGGGGCCTGGCGAAGGAGCGGACGTCGGTGATTTAGGATGGTCGGTATTCTGGAAAGTAAGTGTTTTCGATACCCAGTCAATCGACGGATTGTAGCGGGAAAGAAAACCGTAACCTAAAACAGCCTTGCATGAAGAATCCAAAGGTGTGACATAAAAGTCCAAAGGTATAAGCTTGCCGGACGGAAATAAAATCGGTAGGGTACAAGTTTCGGAGATGGGCTTCGTTGTTAACAAACCATCGAAGAGTCGGAGGTTGATCGGAGTAGAAGTCGGAACGGTCGGAATAGAATTCAAATATACAAACTTTGTATCGATAAAATTGTCTGTAGAGCCAGAATCGAGGAGAGTATCAAAAGAAATCGGAATGTGGGTCTTATCAAAAAGTACATGGATAGATAAATTGATCATAAACGACTTGGAGTGTAACAAAAGAGCGGACGCATTGAGAACAACTTCCCCACTGCTGGTACGAACCGGGTCAACGCAACTCTCGCTTCGTACCGGGGTACAAGAGTTGCGGACTATTTTCCTGATCCTACCGTCGAGGCAGACATCAGAGTCGCTGAAGAAGCAGACTCTTGCGCGGGGTTTGTTTGCGCAGCTCTAACCTTAGCTTCCCGAGTCCTACGCAGATTACAGTCAGCTAGTAGGTGCTTATTCGAGCCACAGAAGTTGCACAATCCGAATTTTCGTCGACGTTCCTTCTCCGCAGGTGTGATCTTACCATCCGCGCCCAATCGATTAGCGTAGGCGGGTTTCTGTTGGTTCGGGCCGTTGTTCGGAGTGTTCGGCTTGGAGTTCGATGTCGAAGACTGCGGTGTCGAACTCTTACCTTGCGGTTTGGAGGACGTCGATGTTGTCGAAGTCGAGGTGGGTGGTGTGGTGGGGTTGTTGGATTTCTTCTGTTGAGTCTTCGTCTGCCCTCCAGAATTCCTATTCGCCTCACGCTTCTTTTCCTCTTCTCTTCTCCAGTATCGGTTGTCGATGCGAAGTACTTCTTCGCGGAACTCTACGAGAGTCGCAGGTTCCTTAATGCGTGCGAGCTCGTCTTTGATACGGGATGCTAGACCGCGACCGTAGGCCCATCGAAGGGCGCCATGGTCCCAGCTGGTCATAGCGGCTAGGGTGTTGAATCGAATGTTGTATTTTCGAACGTTGTCGCTATCTTTCATCCTCAAGTTACCGAGTTTGTCTTCGGAGTCGCCTTGCGCGTCGTAGAGACCGAAATTGTCCTGCAGCTCCTTGACCAGGGCTTTGAACGAATGGGTCCACGTCGGCATAGCAGTTACATCGGGATCGAGGATGTCGGGTTCGAACCATTCCCGAGCCGTACCGCTAAGGTACGAGATCGTATAATTGATCTTTCGCTGCTCGGTGAAATATTCGGGACGGTCGAGGAATACGAGGGATAAGGATACCAAGAAGTTCTTGAGTTTCCTGGGTTCGGAGCCGTCGAATGCATCGGGTTTTTTACGATAGTCTTGCCTGGTTCTGTCTTCTTAGTTGACATACCAGCTAAAACGCCTTTTAGACCATCAATAGACTCTTTAAAAGAACTGAACGTAGCGAGAGTCATTTGTCCTAATGCATCGGGGTTGGTCAGCGATCGAGCATTACCTCAATCGTCTGAACCCCCCGGTCCTCCGGGACCCCCAGGTCCGTCACCATCGTCACCACCATCATCTCCAGGTCCACCGGGACCTCCGGGACCGCTAGGTGCGCCGGGGTTGTTGTCATCATCGTTGTTGTCGTCGTCGGAGTCGTCAGGCCCAGGGGGGTTGTTTGGCGGCTGAGTGTCATCGCGATTGTCGAGAAAGTTGTCGTCTAAAGCGTCTTCGACTCCGGTAGAGGTTGGAACTGTTGCCATACGAGGGATTGGAGCGCGATCCTTCTTCGGGGTCTGGACTACGATCTCCTGTCCATCTGCGGTGTACAAGATTTCGTAATTGTAACCGTCCGTGGGATGGTTATGGAATTGGAGCTTTTAGGCTTCAGATAGCGGTTAGCTTAATTGACTTAGTTCACTCAGTATGAACACGACGAGTCTATGATTAACTCGATATGTACGTTTACAGGTGAAAAAGTCTGTCTTCTATCTATATCTACAAACTGTATATATACGATGAACTATACAGTTCATCGTGAGAATGCTTGACATAAGTAATCAGTTATCTTATCTAACAGATAAGATAATGTATAGGGGTTACTCTGGGCCGTTACACCCTCCCCCACTAGACTGATTCCAGCAGTCTAATAATCCATCCCGAGGTGAATCGTCGACTCACTCTTGTGGCTGAGAGTACCCAGCCATATCCATACCGTCATCCTCACCATAGTCGATAACAGGATCTCCGGTCGAATTGAATTGAGTATCATCCCAGTCGATGATACGGGGTGCCATATCAATGGCATGGTCCTCAGCCTGAACTGTCGTCACAGGCTGCGTGGTATCCGCACTAGCAACTGGGGCCGCGCTATTTAGATCGGCCAGTTGTTGCGCGAATGGTCTCACATAAGTGAGTACTACGCTGTAATCAGCATAGCGTCCAGCATTATCAAGATTGCTGGACTGAGACCCGTCAGGGAATACATAGTTTTCCACTTCAACGGTGGTACGTGGCACGCCTTGAAATACGTGGTGCGCCAGAACGTCGAATACGACGTGCACGAATTGCTGTTGGATGACTGTCCAACAGCTCGCTATCGTTGGTGCTACGCCATGTAACCACCACAACAGATATAATGCAATATCTTGCAATTGGGAATTGGTAAATCCCCGTATCGCAAGTTCATGCGCTATCTGTCGTGCCGTAGGAGGGGAGGCACGACTGTAGTCTGGCAGTGGACCAGGCTGGAAATTAGGATGGGGCAATAGCCCCATTGAGTGAAGGATCCCATCGTAACGAGTGGGATGTAGTGCGAGTTCGCACAGTAGAAGATGTACTACAATATTCGACTCATTGTCGGATAGTACATTGTTACCCTCATTGTTGGGTAATAGTTGGTATGCGGTCAGCATTCCCCTGATGCTACGGGTATTGGTAACCGGAGTACTGTGGTTGGACTCAACCAGCATACCATTCAGTCGTTCCGACGCGGAACTACTAATAATGGCTCCCGCCCACTTCGGAACGGAGTCATTCTCACGACAACCATGCCATACTCTGGCCGTGAGTACAGTGGGAGATCGCGCGATGCGCATTCCCCTAGCCACCACAGGAGTCGCCGGTTCAGCCCTAGTTCCGGCGCCAGAACTGGTTGATCCAACGTTGGATGGTCCAGCCTCACTAGGCATGACATCACCCATGGTGAAACCTTTGGCCTTCTTCTGCGATGCCTTAGGTTCGAATAGATGGGGCAGTGAGTGCCCCTGTCGGTTCTTCTCCGTAGCGAACCATCTCGGCACTGCAATGAACTTCTCGATCACTGCGTCCTGCATCGTGGTACGAGCAGCGCGAGGTACTTGCCGTGCCTGTTTGTGCATGGCTATCATTCCATGCACCGTCTTCCACATTGGGCGCAAAGGCCTAATGTTATCAGACTCGTTAAGAGCCTTGACCACTGTCTCCACTTCTTCAGCAGAGACCGGGGCTTGGAACGGTAATCTGGTGACCGTTCCGCGGAGTACGTCGTACTCTTTGTTTTTACTGCTCTTGGAGCGTTTGGGAGGAGGAGAGCGACCCTCCTCCCGAGCACGTTGAGCCGCTATCGCGTCCATTCTGCGCCTACTTTCCCGATTGATCTTATTTTGTTGTTCTCGTTGTTTACCTTTCAATCGGTTGGGATGAGCCTCTGGTTCAGAGTCGTCATCCTCCATATCAGTGAGGTAGTGCTCCATCTGATATGCTTGGTAGGAGTACGTAGGCTCCTCCGGGGGCTCGTGCAAGTCGTCGTACGAGACTAATGCACGTTGTGGGGGAGGTGGCCCAGCCTCCTCCCTCTTGCGCTTGTCTCCCATGTGGGGAGCAATGTGTGTCGTCGATGACACTCGGGGCTGCGCAGGTGCTCCTTCGATACGGCTTTGAGCCTGTTCTGATCTCGAAGTCCTGGTATCATCAACTTTACGTTGAGATATTACTTCTCCGTCCGTGGGAGACAGTCGTTGAGATAATGGGACGGACGACCCACTCGCCACTCCCTCTGCCACAGAGGCAATTCGATGTTGTAGGGGTACCATCGGTACTTCCCTACCTTTGCCCTTATCCAATGATTTGGACTCGGGCACTTCAGCTCGTGCTGGAGCTTTGTAACGATCCCCATGATCACGGAGATCGTAGTACTGGTCCTTCCAGTACAGGCGTCGTTCATTCGCCTCATGACAATCGCGACTGATATCGTCAATCTGTGCCACGTCTGATTCGTGGCGGGTGCGAAGTTCATTACGCTCTAGTTCGAGCGCTGTGATCCTATCAGCTAGAGTCTGCCTTTCGGTCTCGTGGGACCTCAAGGCTGACGCGAGTTGCTCCTGCAATGAGCTTACTACCAAGGCATGGCCCTGGTTATTGTTGGAGGGGGCCGTTGCTCCCTGTATGAGGCCATCCCGTTCTGATATGACCTCATTGAAATCGCTTGCCGTTACCAGGTGAGCGACATAACCCATGCACATCGTGCAATTGTCAGAATGGGTGATAAGGTTCCCAACCGTAATCCTCAACGGGGTTGTCGGGGCTGACGCAGACATCCCCTGGGTATTCATCATAGGCGTGGTGTACCCGTAGTTAGCAAACGGCGGTGTCGCTTGCATTTGTGGATGAAATGGGTAACTTGTTGTAACCGTCCGTTAGGGTGGTTATGGCGTTGGAGCTTAAGGCTTCAGTTAGCTTGTAGCTTAAGTGACTTAATTCACGCAGTGTGAACACGACGAGTCTGTATATTAACTCGGTATGTACGTTTATGCGTGAAAGATAGTCTAACCTCTATCTAGGGTGTATATACATATATATACACGATGAACTATACAGTTCATCGTGGGACTATGTGCCCTATCTAATCTAATAGATAAGATACTACTTAGGGGTTATATCGGGCCGTTACACCCTCCCCCACTAGACTGAGTCCAGCAGTCTAAAGATCTAACCTGGCGTGAGTCGTTGATTCACTCCTGAGGTTGGGTGTACCCAGCCATATCCATACCGTCGTCCTCACCATAATCGATGACAGGATCTCCGGTAGCGTTGAATTGTGTATCATCCCAATCGATGATACGTGGTGCCATATCCATGGCCTGATCTTCAGTCGAAGATGCTGCTACTGACTGCGTAGCAGGGAGCACAGAGCCTTGAGCGGCTAGCTGTTGTGCAAACGGCCTCACGTAGGTGAGTACCACGCTATAGTCAGCGTAACGTCCAGCATTGTTAATATTACTGGACTGTGAACCGTCTGGGAACACGTAGTTTTCCACGTCCACGGTGGTACGTGGCACTCCCTGAAACACATGGTGTGCCAAAACGTCGAGAACGACGTGTACAAATTGCCGTTGAATGACTATCCAACAGCTCGCTATTGTTGGGGCTACTCCGTGTAGCCACCATAATAGATATAACGCGATATCTTGTAATTGGGACTGTGTATATCCCCGTATCGCCAGTTCATGCGCAACTTGCCTCACAGTAGGAGGGGAGGCATGACTATAGTCTGGAAGTGGACCAGGCTGGAAGTTGGGATGGGGCAGTAGTCCCATTGATTGAAGTATCCCATCGTATCGAGTGGGATTCAGTGCTAGTTCACACAACATTAGGTGAACTATGAGGTTGGACTCATTGTCCGACAGTACATTATCGCCCTCGTTATTGGGTAACAGGCGATATACGGCCATCATTCCGCGAATACTACGGGTATTGGTGACTGGTGTGTCCTGGTTGGATTCAACCAGCATGCCGTTCAGGCGTTCCGAGGCGGGGCTACCAAGTATGGACTCCGCCCATTTCGCGATGGGATCGTTTTCATGACACCCATGCCATACTCGACTAGCGAGTACAGTGGAAGATCGCTCTATGCGCGTTCCCCTAGCCACCGTCGGAGCTGCCGAGTTATTCCCGGTATCTACAGTCGCACTGTCGTGGGCGACGTTGGACGGTCCTGCCTCGGTGGGCATAATATCACCCATGGTGAATCCTTTGGCCTCCTTCTGGGAGGCCCTAGGTTCGAACAAATGGGGCAGCGGGCGTCCCTGCCTGTTCATTTCGGTGGCGAACCACCTAGGTACCGCGATGAATTTTTCTATCACCGTGTCTTGCATCGCTGTGCGAGCAGCGCGAGGCACTTGACGTGCCTGTTTGTGCATGGCAATCATACCATGCACTGTCTTCCACATGGGGCGCAACGGCCTAGTATTGTCAGACTCGTTAAGAGCCTTGATTATCGTCTCTACTTCTTCAGCAGAGACTGGGGCTTGGAACGGTAACCTAGTGGCCGTTCCACGGAGGGCATCGTACTCTTTGTTCTTACTGCCCTTAGTTCGTTTAGGGGGAGGCGAGCGACCCTCCTCCCGAGCGCGTTGAGCGGACAACGCGTCCATTCTACGCCTACTCTCCCGATTGATCTTATTCTGCATTTCTCGCTGCTTTCCCTTCAATCGGTTGGGATGTGCTTCTGGCTCAGACTCATCATCCTCCATATCAGTGAGGTAGTGCTCCACCTGATATGCTTTGTAGGAGTACGTGGGCTCCTCTGAATTATCGTGCAAATCGTCGTAAGACACCAATGCACGTTGGTCGGAGGGTTGTCCGGTAGCCTCCCGCTTCCTCTTTTCTCCCATGTTGGGAGCAATACGTGTCGTGGAAGACACTAGTGGCTCCGCGGGGTTGTCCTCAAAGCGCCCTCGAGCCCGTTCTGTTCTCACAGATCTTTTCTCCTCGACGTTACGTGGAGCGTTACTTTCTCCTTCTTCCGTGGAAGCCAGTCGTTGAGATAACGGGACGGAAGACCCACTTGCCACTCTCTGCTCGACAGAGGCAATTCGACTTTGTAGGGGTACCATCGGTACCTCCCTACCTTTACCCTTGTCCAGTGACTTGGGCTGGGGTGCTTCAGCTCGTGCTTCAGCATTGTGCCGATCTCCGTGATCACGGAGATCGTAATACTGGTCTTTCCAGTATAATCGTCGTTCGTTCGCCTCCTGACAATCACGAATGATTTCGTCAAGTTGTGCCGCGTCTGATTCGTGGCGGGTACGAAGTTCATTGCGCTCGAGCTCGAGCGCAGTGATCCTATCGTTTAACGTCTGCCTCTCGGTCTCGTGAGACCTTAAGGTTGACGCTATCTGCTCCTGTAAGGAGTTTACTACCAACTCATGGCCCTGAGTATTGGTAGAGGAAGTCGTTGCTCCCTTGATGAGTTCATCTCGTTCTGAAATGATCTCGTTGAAGTCGCTCGCCGTGATTAGGTGAGCGACATACCCCATGCACATGGGGCAATTGTCGGAGTGGGTGATCAAATTCCCGACGGTAATCCTCAGCGGGGTAGTTTGGACTGACGACGACATTCCTGGTGCTGTCATGACAGGCGCTGGGTACCCAAAATTCGCAAACGGAGTCGCCGTTTGCATTTGTTGCTGAAATGGGTAGCTTGTACCCGGAGCCACGTAGTTGCTCGGCCCATGGAATGGTGGGCCAAAATTCGGTGCAAGCCCGAATTGGGAGTTATTGTTGGGGAAGAACCCTGGCTGAGCTCCTCCCCCAGTTGGTCCCGCAAAGCCAGGACCAGCGATCACTGGGAACGCCGGGGCTCCCGTGTTTGATGACGCTCCCATTGGGGCGTTTAGGGTGTTGGCTGGGGACGGATGGGATCCATCCCCAAACGGTCCTGAGAACCCAGGACCGGATACGTTATGGAAAGCTGGCGTCCCAGCTGTGACGATTGCTCCGGGTAGAGCATTTTGGGGGTTCGACGAATCGTTGAATTCGCCAAACTGGATGTGACGCGATCCCGAAGGATCGTTCGCGTTGTTGGGGTCGTGTTGCGACATGTTGTTGAACTCAGGTGAAAAACACGGAGAAAAAAAACTTAGTTTCGAACGCGTTCAACTTTGGCGTTCCCACGAAAATTTTCATGGTACAATTTCGGTCGGCCCGATAACACGATCACGGGACTTATCCACAGCCATCCCATAGGTTATTTACGCGGTAATAACCTCCAATTGGCGACAGCTTTCAGCGCCAAATACCGATCAAGCGCTTGTAGTGAGCTACAGGTGCTATAGGGCTCGACCGTGATGTCCCCCAAGTTCCACAATACGTGAAAAAATAGTTTCTGCCCCTGCCATTGGTGGCCAACGATGTCGTCGACCAGCCACTCGACCTCTACTGGTTCTCCGAAATCGTATGGTTCCGCCTTTGCACGATCCGGGAACACTACATCGTCGTTGGCGACATGGGGGCGCAACAATGATACATGGAACCGATTGTGGATTCCCCGTTTGGTAAGTTCAGTGGGTAGTCCCAGCTGATATACCGACTTTCCTTCGATCACCTCGGTGACGGGGTAAGGCCCAACAAACTTGGGCATTAATTTCCTTGCTCGACCTTTGGGTAGGTTGAGATTAGACGTGGATAGATATACTAAGTCATTGACTTTAATAATCGGTTCACTGCGTCGACGTTGGTTCGACCAATGGGTCTGAAAGACCCGAGACCCTATAATGGAGTCGTGTGCCTCAGCCAAATGTAGCAGAGCTTGCTCTGCAAAGTGCCGCACTCCAGGTGCTACTGACACTTCAGCCGGTAGCTCTCGAATCATGGATGGCATATACCCTCCGTCCAACTCAAACGGGGCGAATCCAGATGATTCGTTGATGCTCGCATTGAGTGCGAACTCCGTCATAGGGATCCGTTGAAGCCAATCCCTCTGATCGGGTTGTACCCAAGATCGTAAGATCTGGGTTACTGAACGGTTAGCCCGTTCAGTCACTCCATCCGTCTGCGGATGGTATGATGTAGACATCAACAGTTTCGCCCCTAATAGGCGATGTACTTCTCGCCACCAACGCGAGATGAATTTCGAGTCCCTGTCAGAGACTATGGACTTGGGTAGTCCATGTAGTCGGACCACTTCCTTGAGGAAGAGTTCAGCTAGTTTTACCGCTGTAGTCGTTGTATTGATGGCGATGAGGTGGGTTCATGACGTCAGCCGACATATTACTACCCAGAGGTAATTGCACCCATTGACTTCTGGGAATGGTCCTACGAAATCCATTCCAATGGATTCCCAAGGGCGTGTGGGTATCGGTAGACTGTGCAGTTTACCGGCTGGTCGTAAGTTCGACCTCTTGGATACTTGACACGTATCGCAGGCTCTACAAAAGGATTCAGTGTCGCCCAGTATGCGGGGCCACCAATACCATCTTCTGACATAGTCAGAAGTACGTTGCTCTCCGAAATGGCCTACCACTTCGTGAGCCTGTTCGAGTATTAAACCTCGAAGTGTTTTCCCCGACGCTCCTTTCCCAGCGGGAATGCATACCACCTCTTCTCCAATCCTATTGGACGCGTATACTATCCCGTCGATCACTTTAAACCCTTCATGATCTTCGGGGTGGTCTATGATCTTTTGGAGCATCACATCCCGTTTAGACAATTCGCGAATTTCAGAGTCAAATTGCGATTGTACTAGCTGATGAGGTCTAGGTGCCTCACCCCTCAGTCGAGATTCGAGTACCGTAGGGTTGGGTTCTCTTCCAACATTCCTGGGTTCCTCACGAGGAGTCTCCGCATTATTGTTGAGTTGCAATGCCTCAACATCCCGAGATTCCTCAGTTTCTCGTAATGCAGCCAACCGGTTGCTTTTGATCTCGTCCACTCTCTGGTTCGGGAGATCATCCATTTCTCGATCCAGTTGTACGTCTGCATTGACGTACTCATGGGCCTGGTGAACCTCACCAGGGAGATCTGACTCATAGTATCGCGACAGTGCGTCTGCGATTTTGTTGGTAGAACCTTTGATGTAGCGTATATCAAAGTCATACCGCGACAAATACTCCATCCATCGCGTCTGTCTGCTACTCAAATGGCGTTGCGTCTTAAAGAAAGTCAACGCCTCGTGGTCAGTCACTATGTGGATGCGATATCCCATTAGTTTGTCCGACCATTTCAGCAGTGCTTCTAGTATAGCTAGTGTTTCCTGCTCGAATACCCGGTAGTTCATCTGTGCAGCAGTGAACTTCTTGGACATAAATCCTGCTGGCCGGCATTCCTGCCAGGTAGGCCCTTGTCCGTAATAGGCACCTATGCCGCATATGGAAGCGTCACAAATGACCCAAATGGGTACTCCAGTGCGAGGGTCTATTGGCTTCAATACGGGTATTTTGTCTGATGTAGCCATTCGTTTTATGTGCTGAAAACACGTTTCATGAAACGGTAACCAGATGAAAGGAACGTTGTTCCTGCACATCAACGATAATGGGCTGGTGTATATAGCGACCATGGGCATGAAGCTGGCTAGGTATTGCACCAAGCCCAAAAACTTCTGGATGTCATTGAAGTTCCGTGGCGTTCTCCACTCTCGGATCTTCGCCATTTTGTCCATATCTGCATGAACTCCACGGTCATCGATTAGATGTCCTAAGCAGTCCATTAGTGCGGCATACAATTCGCACTTGTCGGCTTTCAGGTAGAACTTCTGCTGGCGCAGTCGTTCGAACACTTGACCTAAGTGTTTTTCGTGATCCTCGATGGTATCACTGAATATGAATATGTCGTCTAGGTAGACGTGTACGCATCGACCTATTAGATCTTGGAATGTGCGAGTCATGATGCGTTGGAAAGTAGCGGGAGCATTACAATCCCCCTGCATCATTACTTGGCTCACATAGGTGCCAAAGATAGTAGCAAACGCTGTCTTAGGTACATCTAGTACCTCATTGCGTATTTGTTCATACGCATCCGACATATCGATTTTAGATCGGTATTTATGTCTAGCCACATCTGTTCGAATGTGATCTTGGTCTGGGAATGGGGTGACGTCCTTGACCGTGTTATCATTCCTCTGTCGATAGTCGACGATGGTACGGAGTTTCCCATTCTTCTTGGGGATACAAAGCATCGGTGCTGCTTGTGGTGTGGTGGCGTGTATCCACCACTGAGCTCGAGTATATCTCTCGAGTTTCTCGGATAAGTCGATCTTCAGACTATCAGGGCATCGTGGCATATAATAGCTGTACCTCTTATTTTCGTCTATAATCGGTATTCTATGGTTGATTTCCCTGAGGGGAGGCAATGTCTCAGGCACTCCCTGTAGCATATCTCTATTACGCTCTATCCATCCAGCTCGCAGTTGCGGGATGTTCTCCTCCGTGTATACTGGAGTTAGATCAGTTATGGTTTTCATGACCTCCTGATTGAGTTCCAATTCGATATCCTCGAATGGAATATATGTCAATTCAGCTTCTCGAGCCCGAAATTGGCGTCGTCGTCTGGATAATCTTCCAGATTGACTTTTCCTTCGTAATCCTTTACGATTTGTTGAGGTCGATATTTGACCTCGGTTACGGTGACTATGTATGATACATAGTCTATCCGTTGATTTCAATTTCTGGATTCGCTCCGTTACTTCATATTCCTCTTCTGAGGAATAAATATCGTCATTTTCTGGGGAGGAACTATCGTCATTGGGTGCTCTTGTTGTATTTGAAACATCCTTTGGTGCATCCTCCCCCGCTTGATACGACTCAAGAGAAGTATCAAAACGTCGGGAAAATTCCTGGACATACTCTACGCAGTCGTCGAGGAATTCAGGGCGGATGTCGACCCCGTCGTCTGGCTCGGCCAGTCGAATTACCACAGGAGAGTCGTGTGGTAGTGCCCGCTTAATACGCGCTAATTCCTCTCTGATATCAGAGGGGTCCACTATATTCTCGATCGTAGTGGATGATGGAGAGTGTCGTACTCTCTCAGCCCTCTCATTTTTGTCTCTGAGGGCTCGGAGTCACATAGTTGGCTCCCCCGGTGATGGGTTGTCTTTCCTCCTCACCATTTCATTGCGCTCCGAGTGTCTCATAGCCACTCTGCGTTGAAATTCAGCTGCGTCTTCAGCAGATGTCATGGCACTGATCTTGTGCCCGTCGACATTAATTATGTCATTCCTGAAATCGAGGACGACCCGGTGTTTCCTCATCCAGTACGTCCCGATTACCGCGTCGTACCTATCAAGGTTCACTATGTCCCAGTACGTGGGATATGTGTTAGTGCCAACCGTGACTTCTGCGTACGTGCCATAGTTGAATTTGGCACGGCTACCCACAGTCCCCAACTGTAGGCTATGTTGGTGTTTTAGCTCGTACACCTTATGTTCAGCCACTTGCGCGAACATTGGAGTGAGAGCCTCCAGTGAGCTTCCTGAGTCGAACATCACCAACGCTGTGTTACCACCTATATTCAATAGGCAAGACATCATTCGACGTTCGTCCGGACCACCCCTGATTGGGCGGTCTATCTTAGTGGGCGAACGTCGTAGGTTAACTCCAGTCGTTGTAACCGGGCGTTCCAGGTGATTACCCATGGCCTGCAAGCGATTTGCAGCACCGTCACTGTGGGCTATAGCAGGCGTACTTGTACCCCACGTACTATTCTCCGATTGATCCGAGTCCTCCTGGATTACTTTGTGTCCATCTACGGATACAACTTGGGCATCATCCTGTCGCCTATCCGAATGATGCCCCTGTGCTCGATCAGTAGCATAGCACATGCCGGCCATACGTTGGTCGAGTTCCAACTGTGTATCATCGTCCTCTGGTTGATACATGGCACCCATATAATCTTCGTACTGTTCGAGTACATACTCCCCATCTGAATCAGGGACTAGTTCGGTACTGTTGTCGATCGGCGCATCGTCAGCCGTGACCTCTAATACCTGAGTATGTTCGGCGGTGTTCACTTCGACAGCATCTTCATCAGATGCTTCAATGCCTATGGCGAACAAACGCTCTTTACCGTATCGTTCGCATGTAGGGTCATTATGGAAATGACCCACTTGTCCACAGCCCCAACATAATTTGGGAGTGCTTTTGCGTTCTTTACTTCGAACGTTATCGCCCTTAGGCCCTACTTTAGGAACCTCGTTGGGCGTTGACATGGCAGCATGTCGCGACGGGTAACCTGCGTTTTTCGTCCACGTCGTCGTCGGACGATTGGTCTGTGGTGACACTTTCACCAGTCGAAACCTTTGATGGTTCTGCTTGGCCACATCCGCCGATTTATCAACAGTAGTAGTTCGACTGTTGTGGTTCTGTCCATGTAGCAATTTAGTATTTGCTGCCATGGTGTCAGACTCCTCCTTTCGGCGAATGCAATTGACTATTGCCTTCACTGATGCCACTTCCGGTATAACATGCTCCTCTCGGAGATAGTTGATGAGGTGTAGTGGTAACCCCTCAATTAGTCGAGTGCGAAATGCATCCCGACTAGGCGAATGTAATAGTCGCAAAGCAAAACGGTTGAGTTTTGCAAAGTACTCTCGTACTCCCTGTTTGGCGTCGTATTTTGTGTTTCGCCAACACGTTTCTGAGTATGAGTAAACTTCACTCTGTGTGAAGCGTTTGAAGAGTCCTATCAATACCTCTTCAGTGCGCCAATAGTCGCGTGCGCGATGGGGGCCAGTGACGTGGTCATGATACCACTGTTTGGCGCTTCCATCTAACATGCCCTCGAGGCACAGTACCTGCATATCGTTTCCTTTCGGTCCAGTGACTCGATTCACTACCATCCAATTAAGGACAGAATTGACCCATGTTTCAAATGCGTCAATATTTCCTTCTCCGGACCAAGTGTCTGGTTGTTTTATCTTCACATTCTTAATTCCTTCCAGTGCAGGAAGTACGACATCGAGTTGTCGCCTTATCCCAACAATAAGATGGGATTGTAGTCGACGATTGTATTCATCGTGACCTTTATCTGCCAGTGCATCTAATAACGCGCGGGCCTGTTGCGCTTTGCGTTTGCGCTTTTTGTCCTTGCGTTTACGCGACCGGGACTGATAACTAGCTCCCTTGTCTTCCGTGTATTGGCTGTCGGAGTCGCTAGACTCTGACTCGAGCCACGGTGTACGACTCCTTCGCCCTTCGTTGGGAGGACGGTATCCATCGAATGAGTCGTTCGAGGAATCACTGCCACTACTATCACTAGGATAGTGATCCCCAGTGGCTATTAGTGTCCCCTGGGGTATACGGGGATTGGGAACGATATTGTTCCCGTATTCCTGTTGTGTGGGGTGTTGTCGTACCTCTTCCAGCCTCGCTGGTGTCCCTCGATGATGAGGATTCCCTTCGGAATCAAATTCGATTCCTTGTTCGTGCCATACACTCGAACTTTGCCCATCTCTCATGGAATGGGCTCTCATCATTTGGCCGACTACTCTGTCGGCCCATTCCAGTTTTTCCCCTATGTGGCGGGTACTACCTGGAATATTGACGAATCTGGGATCATTCAACATTTCGTCGAACGTCTTCCCATTTGGGTAGACATGACGAGTGCTTGGTTTGGCACTCGTGTTGATGTTAAATCCTTCAGTATCGACAGCGGGTACTCCGAGGTCATCCTCCTCAGTGACCGCTATGTCGGTTTCTCCGTTCTCCTCTATGGCGGCCTCTTTTCGTTCACCCTGCTCGCCAGAGGTGGTTTGCACCTCTACTGGCTCATCTGTGTTAGGGTTGTCTTCGACCCATACACGGATAGCCTGAAATCTCTTATTGAGATATTCGATCTGTTGAGATCGTACTTCTTTAAGAGACCGGTCCAAGGTCTCTTGTGCCTCATTTTCTTGAGATTCAAGCAAGCGAATTAACGCTTGGGTACGCCGATCAGGCGTTTGGACCGTTTTTTTAATGGTCAATTGGAGAGGGAGTGAAATCCCTCCTTCGCGAGGAGGGTTACCTTCTTCGTCGTGATTGTTGCGCACGACGGTTGGTCCTGTACCCACTGCTGTAGATTTCTCTAGTTTACGGGCGGCATAATTGGCCAATGGGGAACTACGAACAGTGATTCCATTCGAGCTCGGAGAGGACTCATTCTCTACGAATGGGTTCTCTCGAATTTGACCTGGTTCCGTAGGGGAACGAGGCCTTAATGGTGGTTGGGGTGCAACCACTTTTTCGTAGTCCGCTGGTCTGCTGACTTCGTTATCCCGGGTGGATTGTTCCGATATGCTCATCGTGCTCGGTGATCGTTGATCGCCCGAGTCGATGTTACTGGTTGTACCCAGTATTGGGTCCTGATCAACCTTTTGGGGTTCAATCACGGATCCCGTTTTCTTTTTAATGTTCTTCGGCGGCATTGCTGAATAGAACAATTGAATGTTGAGTTTAATATTGCTCGATGTTCAAAAAACTGTAACCGTCCGTTAGGGTGGTTATGGCGTTGGAGCTTAAGGCTTCAGTTAGCTTGTAGCTTAAGTGACTTAATTCACGCAGTGTGAACACGACGAGTCTGTATATTAACTCGGTATGTACGTTTATGCGTGAAAGATAGTCTAACCTCTATCTAGGGTGTATATACATATATATACACGATGAACTATACAGTTCATCGTGGGACTATGTGCCCTATCTAATCTAATAGATAAGATACTACTTAGGGGTTATATCGGGCCGTTACACTTGTACCCGGTGCTCCATAGTTGTTCGAACCATGGAATTGTGATCCAAAATTCGGGGTGTGCCCGAATTGAGGGTTGGTGTTGGTGAAGAATCCCGACTGGGACCCTCCCCCAGATGGTCCCGCGAACCCGGGACCAGTTGAAGCAGCAAATGCTGATGTTCCAGCATGTGGGATCGCTCCAAATGGAGCGTTTTGGGTGTTAACTGGGGACGGATGGGATCCATCCCCAAAAGGTCCTGGAAAACCAGGACCAGGCGCATTGAAAACTGGCGGTCCAGTTGCAGGATTGGCCCCAAGTGGAGCGTTTTGTGGATTCGACGAATCATTGAATTCGCCGAATTGAATCGTACGTGATCCCGAAAGATCGTTCGCGTTAGCGGTATCGTTCTGCGACATGGAGCTGAACTTGGTTGAAAAGAGAGAAAAAAAAACTTAGTTCCAAACGCGGTCACCACCCAAGTTCCCACGAAAATTTTTGCAACTCCGCACGGGCCGATGACACGATCACGAGATGTATCGGTGGTCATGTCAGATTACTTACGCGGCAGTAATCTCCAACTGGCGACGTCTTTCAGCGCCAGGTATCTATCAAGCGCCTGTAGTGTCTTACAGGTGCTATAGGGCTCGACAGTGATGTCGCCTAGGTTCCACAATACGTGGAAGAATAGCTTCTGGCCCTGCCACTGGTGACCAACGATGTCGTCAACCAGCCATTCGACCTCGACTGGTTCTCCGAAGTCGTAGGGTTCTGCGTTTGCGCGATCAGGGAACACCACGTCGTCGTTAGAGATGTGAGGGCGCAATAGCGAAACATGGAATCGATCGTGGATTCCACGTTTAGTGAGTTCGGTGGGTAGGCCCAACTGGTATACCGATTTGCCCTCGATCACCTCGGTGACAGGGTAAGGTCCAACAAACTTGGGCATTAACTTTCTCGCTCCACCTTTGGGGAGATTGAGATTAGCCGTCGACAGGTAAACCAAGTCATTAACTTTAATAACCGGTTCACCACGTCGACTTTGGTTCGACCAGTGGGTCTGAAAGACCCGAGACCCGATAATTGAGTCATGCGCCTCAGCCAGGTGTAACAGTGCCTGCTCTGCAAAGTGTCGAACACCAGGGGCTACCGACACTGCAGCTGGCAGTTCACGAATCATGGACGGCATGTACCCTCCATCTAGCTCAAACGGAGCAAACCCAGACGATTCATTTATGCTCGCATTGAGCGCGAACTCCGTCATAGGGATTCGCTGAAGCCAATCCTTCTGATCTGGTTTTACCCAGGATCGTAAAATCTGGGTTATAGAACGGTTAGCCCGTTCCGTCACTCCATCCGTCTGAGGGTGGTATGATGTAGACATCAGTAGTTTCGCCCCTAACAGGCGATGTACTTCTCGCCACCATCGCGAGATAAATTTCGAATCCCTGTCTGATACTATGGACTTGGGCAGTCCATGTAATCGAACCACTTCCTTAAGAAAGAGTTCAGCCAGAGTTACGGCAGTAGTCGTCGTATTGATGGCGATGAGATGGACTCTCGACGTCAAACGACATATTACTACCCAAAGGTAGTTATACCCGCTGACTTCTGGGAATGGCCCTACGAAATCCATTCCAATGGACTCCCAAGGTTGTGTGGGTACTGGTAAACTATGAAGTTTACCTGCTGGCCGTAAGTTTGACCTTTTGGATACTTGACACGTGGTGCAAGATCTACAAAACGACTCGGTGTCCCCCAGAATGCGGGGCCACCAATACCATCGTCTGACGTAGTCAGACGTACGTTGCTCCCCGAAGTGACCTACCACTTCGTGGGCCTGTTCGAGGATCAACCCTCGAAGTGTCTTTCCTGACGTTCCTTTCCCAGCGGGAATGCACACCACCTCCTCACCAATCCTGTTGGAGGCGTATACTATCCCGTCGATCACCTTAAATCCCATGTGATCGTCGGGATGCTCTATGATTTTCTTGAGCATTGCGTCCTGTTTGGACAATACGCGAAGTTCCGCTTCGAATTGCGATTGTACTAACTGACTAGGTCTAGGTGCCTCACCCCTCAGTCGGGATTCGAGTACCGTTGGGTTGGGTTCTCCTTCACCCTCCCTGGGTTCCGCACGGGAAACTTCTGCATTGTTGTTGAGTTGCATTGCCTCAACATCCCGAGATTCCTCGGGTTCCCGTAGTGCAGCCAGTCGGTTGCCGTTAATTTCGGCCACCCACTGGGTCGGGAGATCATCCATCTCCCTATCCAGTTGTACATCTGCACTGACATACTCATGGGCCTGGTGAACCTCGCCGGGAAGATCAGACTCATAATACCGCGACAGTGCGTCTGCGATTTTATTGGTAGATCCTTTGATATATCGTATATCAAAATCGTAACGCGATAAATACTCCATCCATCGCGTTTGTCTGCTACTCAAGTGGCGTTGAGTCTTGAAAAAGGTCAACGCCTCATGGTCCGTTACTATGTGGATGCGATATCCCAGTAGTTTATCAGACCATTTCAGCAGTGCTTCCAGTATAGCTAAGGTTTCCTGCTCGAATACTCTGTAGTTCATCTGCGCGGCAGTGAACTTTTTGGACATGAATCCTGCTGGCCGACATTCCTGCCAGGTAGGTCCTTGTCCATAATAAGCACCTATACCGCAAATTGACGCGTCGCAAATGACCCAAATAGGTACACCAGTACGAGGGTCTATTGGCTTCAACACGGGTATTTTGTCCGATGTAGCCATTCGTTTTATGTGTTGAAAACACGTTTCATGAAACGGCAACCATATGAACGGAACGTTGTTCCTGCACATCAATGACAATGGACTGGTGTAGATAGCTACCATTGGCATGAAGCTGGCCAGGTATTGCACCAGGCCCAAGAACTTCTGGACGTCATTGAAGTTTCGTGGTGTTCTCCACTCTTGGATCTTCGCCATTTTGTCCATGTCTGCATGGACTCCTCGGTCATCGATGAGATGTCCTAGACAGTCCAGTATTGTGGCATACAATTCGCACTTGTCTGCTTTCAAATAGAACTTCTGCTGGCGCAGTCGTTCGAACACTTGGCCTAAGTGTTTCTCGTGATCCTCGATGGTATCACTAAAGATGAATATATCGTCTAAATAGACGTGTACGCACCGACCTATTAGGTCTTGAAACGTGCGGGTCATGATGCGTTGGAAAGTGGCGGGAGCATTACAGTCTCCCTGCATCATTACTTGGCTTACATACGTGCCAAATATAGTGGCGAACGCTGTCTTGGGTACATCTAGTACCTCATTGCGTATTTGTTCGTACGCATCCGACATATCGATTTTGGATCGGTATTTATGCCTAGCCACATCTGTCCTAATGTGGTCTTGGTCTGGGAAAGGGGTGACATCCTTGACCGTATTATCATTTCTCTGTTGATAGTCGACGATGGTACGCAGTTTCCCATTCTTCTTGGGGATACACAGCATAGGCGCTGCTTGTGGGGTGGTGGCGTGTATCCACCACTGAGCTCGAGTGTATCTCTCGAGTTTCTCAGATAAGTCGATCTTCAGACTATCTGGGCATCGTGGCATGTAATAGCTGTACCTCTTACTTTCGTCAATAATGGGTATCCTATGGTTGATTTCCCTTAGGGGAGGCAATGTCTCAGGCACCCCTTGTAGCATATCTTTATTACGCTCAATCCATCCCGCTCGTAGTTGAGGGATATTCTCCTCCGTGTACATTGGAGGTTTATCAGTTAGGTTTTTCATGACCTCCTGATTGGGTTCCAATTCGATGTCCTCGAATGGAATATATGTCAATTCAGCTTCTCGAGCCCGAAACTGTCGTCGTCGTCTGGATAGTCTTCCAGATTGACTTTTCCTTCGTAGTCCTTTACGATTAGTTGAGGTCGATATTTGACCTCGTTTACGGTGACTATGTATGATACATAGTCTATCCGTTGGATTCAATCTCAGAATTTGCTCCGTTACTTTATATTCCTCTTCTGAGGAATAAGTATCGTTAATTTCTGAGGAGGATGTATCGTCATTGGGTGCCCCTGTTGTACTCGTGTTTGGTACATCATTTGGTGCATCCTCCCTCGCTTGATACGTTTCCGCAGAAACATCAAAGCGTCGTGAAAATTCCTGGACATACTCCACGCAGTCGTCTAGGAATTCAGGACGGATATCAACCCCGTCGTCTGGTTCGACTAGTCGAATTACCACAGGGGAATTGTGTGGTAGTGCTCGTTTGATACGAGCTAATTCCTCTCTGATATCAGAGGGGTCCACTATATCTTCGATCATAGTAGATGATGGAGAGTGTTTCACTCTCTCGGCCCTCTCATTTTGGTCTCTGAGGGCTCGGAGTCACATAGTTGGCTCCTTTGGGGAAGGGTTGTCTTTCCTCTTTACCATTTCATTGCGTTCAGAGTGTCGCATAGCTACTCTGCGCTGAAATTCAGCTGCGTCTTCGGCAGATGTCATGGCACTGATTTTGTGCCCGTTGACATTAATTATGTCGTTCTTGAAATCAAGAACGACCTTGTGCTTCCTCATCCAGTATGTTCCAATTACCGCATCATATCTATCAAGATTCACTACGTCCCAGTATGTGGGATAATTGGTAGCGCCGATGGTGACTTCAGCGTACGTGCCATAGTTGAATTTGGCACGACTACCTACAGTCCCTAATTGGAGACTGTGTTGGTGTTTCAACTCGTACACCTTATGTTTAGCCACCTGGGTGAACATTGGGGTGAGAGCCTCCAATGAACTCCCTGAGTCGAACATCACCAACACCGTGTTACCGCCTATATTTAATAGGCAGGACATCATTCGACGTTCGTCAGGACCACCCCTAACTGGCCGGTCAATCTTTGTGGATGAACGTCGTATGTTGATCCCCGTCGTTTTAGCTGGGCGTTCTTGGTGACTACTTATTGCCTGCAGACGATCTGTAGTGTTGTCACCGTCGACCACAACAGGAGTACCTTCACTGTTCTCCAAGTTATCCAAATCTTCTTGGATCACTTTGTGTCCATCTATGGATACAACACGGGCATCATCATGCCACATATCCTCATGATGGTAATGTACTCGATCCGTAGAATCGTACATGCCAGACATACGTTGATCGAGTTCTATTTGAGGATCCTCGTCTTCTGGTTGATACATGGCTCCCAGATAATCTTCGTACTGTTCGAGTACGTACTCCCCATCTGAATCAGGGACCAGCTCAGTGCTGTCGTCAATCGGCGTGTCATTAGCCACAACCTCTAAAACCTGAGTATCCTCAGATTTATTAGCTTCAACAGCATCCTCATCAGATGCTTCGATGCCTATAGCGAACAGACGTTCTTTACTGTAACGTTCGCATGCCAGGTCATTATGGAAGTGACCCACCTGTCCACAACCCCAACATAATTTGGGAGTGCTTTTGCGTTCTTTAACTCGAACGTCATCGCCCTTAGTACCTCCTTTAGGAGCTTCATTGGGTGTTGACATGGCCGCATGTCGTGACGGGTATACTACGTTGACCCCCTTAGGTCTCGTCCACGTCGTCGTCGGACGATTGGACTGTGGAGATACCTTGATTAGTCGGAACCTTTGAGGATTCGACTTAGTCAATTCTGTCGATTTATCAGTCGCATTACTTCGACTGCTGGTAGTCTGTCCATGTAGCAGTTTAGTATTTGCCGCCATGGTGTCAGACTCCTCCTTTCGACGAATGCAATTGACTATTGCCTTCACGGAGGCCACTTCCGGTATTACATGCTCCTCGCGGAGATAGTTGATGAGGTGTAGTGGTAACCCCTCAATTAATCGAGTGCGAAATGCATCCCGACTAGGCGAATGTAATAGTCGCAATGCAAAACGGTTGAGTTTTGCAAAGTACTCTCGTACTCCCTGTTTGGTGTCGTACTTTGTGTTCCGCCAACACGTTTCTGCGTATGAGTAAACTTCACTCTGTGTGAAGCGTTTGAAGAGTCCTATCAGTACCTCTTCAGTGCGCCAATATTCGCGTGCACGATGAGGACCAGTGACGTGGTCATGATACCACTGTTTGGCGCTGCCCTCTAGCATGCCCTCGAGGCATAATACCTGCATATCGTTTCCTTTTGGTCCAGTGACTCGATTCACTACCATCCAATTAAGGACAGAATTGACCCATGTTTCAAATGTGTCGATATTCCCTTCTCCGGACCAAGTGTCTGGTTGTTTTATCTTCACGTTCTTAATTCCTTCCAGTGCAGGAAGTACGACATTGAGTTGTCGCCTTATCCCAACGATGAGATGGGATTGTAGTCGACGATTATACTCGTCGTGACCTTTATCTGCCAGTGCATCTAGTAGAGCGCGGGCCTGTTGCGCCTTGCGTTTGCGCTTTTTGTCCTTGCGTTTACGCGAATGGGACGGATAACTGGTTCCCTTGTCATCCGTGTATTGGCTGTCAGATCCGCTAGACGCTGACTCGAGCCATGGTGTACGACTCCTCCGCCCTACATTAGGGGGGCGGCATCCATCGAATGAATCATTCGAGGAATCACTACTACTACTATCGCTAGGATAGTGATCCCCAGTAGCTACTAGTGGCCCTTGGGGTATACGGTGATTGGGGACGATATTGTTCCCAGATTCCTGTTGGGTGGGATGTTGTCGTTTTTCGTCCAGACCTGCTGGTGTCCCTCGATGATGAGGATTCCCTTCGGAATCAAATTCGATTCCCTGTTCGTGCCATACACTCGAACGTTGTCCCTCTCTCATGGAGTGGGCTCTCATCATTTGGCCGACTACTCTGTCAGCCCATTCCAGTTTTTCCCCTATGTGGCGGGTACTACCTGGAATATTGACGAACCTAGGATCGTTCAACATCTCATCGAACGTCTTCCCATTTGGGTAGACGTGTCGAGTGCTTGGTTTGGCACTCGTGTTGATATTAAATCCTTCATTATCGACGGTGGGTACTCCGGGGTCATCCTCCTCAGTGACCGCTAAGTCATTTTCTCCATTCTCCTCTATGGTGACCTCTTTTCGTTCACCATATTCGCCAGAGGTGGTTTGCACCTCTACTGGCTCATCTGTGTTAGGGTTGTCTTCGACCCATTCGCGGATAGCCTGAAATCTCTTATTGAGATATTCGATCTGTTGAGATCGTACTTCTTTAAGAGACCGGTCCAGGGTCTCTTGGGCCTCATTTTCTTGGGACTCAATCAAGCGAATTAACGCTTGGGTACGCCGATCAGGCGTTTGGATCGTTTTTTTAATGGTCAATTGGAGAGGGAGTGAAATCCCTCCTTCGCGAGGAGGGTTACCTTCTTCGTCGTGATTGTTGCGCACGACGGTTGGTCCGGTACCCACTGCTGTAGATTTCTCCAGTTTACGGGCGGCATAATTAGCCAACGGGGAACTACGAACAGTAATTCCATTCGAGCTCGGAGAGGACTCATTCTCTACGAATGGGTTCTCTCGAATTTGACCTGGTTCCGTAGGGGAACAGGTCTTAATGGTGGTTGGGTTGCAACCACCTTTTCGTAGTCCGCTGGTCTGCTGACTTCGTTATCCCGGGTGGATTGTTCCGATATGCTCATCGTGCTCGGTGATAGTTGATCGCCCGAGACGATGTTACTGGTTGTACCCAGTATTGGGTCCTGATCAACCTTTTGGGGTTCAATCACGGATCCCATTTTCTTTTTAATGTTCTTCGGCGGCATTGCTGAATAGAACAATTGAATGTTGAGTTTTAACTTGCTCGATGTTCAAAAAACTGTAACCATCCGTGGGATGGTTATGGAATTGGAGCTTTTAGGCTTCAGATAGTGGTTAGCTTAATTGACTTAGTTCACTCAGTATGAACACGACGAGTCTATGATTAACTCGATATGTACGTTTACAGGTGAAAAAGTCTGTCTTCTATCTATATCTACAAACTGTATATATACGATGAACTATACAGTTCATCGTGAGAATACTTGACATAAGTAATCAGTTATCTTATCTAACAGATAAGATAATGTATAGGGGTTACTCTGGGCCGTTACAGTAATCTCCCTTCGGGTTGTCGTTCCTGCCAAGGACGTTGGGTGTCGAGACTGAGGACATAGCGCTCGCGGATGTCATGGGGCCAAAACCTGGGTGTCGTGCTCGTTGCGAGCCTAGTGCGGATAACGATGCGGTGTAGGGTCCAAAGGATTGCGCGTTGTTTGCGAACGGATTGCCTTCGGGGTTCACCTGAGAGTGGTCGGGACTGGTGTTTCGATTGCTTCGAGTTCGAGGGGCCATATAGATTTGAGCGAAAGGATCAGTAACAGCGTAGAGAGTAGAGTTTTAATATACTGTTAGGAGCGTGCGGATCAAGTGGACCTTCGATACCGTTATTAACAGTATCCTCGCTACGCTGCGCGGTCCGTGTTAAGTTCGTTTGAGATCGAGATAGTATCGACTGAAGGTCGACGGGGTCGAACGAGGTATAAATGTGGAGAGAGCAAGTGTTATATGATTCTTGGGAGTCGTACCAATTCGATATTAAAACTAAGGCTTCTACCTACGACCGCAAGTCTTATATGCTAAGTTCGCTATCTCCGGTATCGCTACAAAGTATCCTAAAGTAGTTACGACAAATCGGAAGTAGAGATAACGAGTGCGGATAGGAAGACAGTGGACTAATGGGGAGAGGAAGGCGGTATGGTGTATAGCCTGTCCGAAGGAGGGACGACAGGATAAGGAGGATAGGTGGATGAGTATCACGGAAACAGATTACCTGATCCATATCATCGGTGCGTCGCATCGATGATGGACTTGATCATGTACGGTTGACTGCGTCGGTACGAAGCGCTACGCGCGATGCGTACGACCGATGCACATGATCATAACACCAACAGAAGATAGGCGCCAGCTCCTATAAACTGGAAATCCCACGTACATGGAAACATGTACACAATGTCTTCAACAAAGTTCTTCTCACTCCATATAAAGAACCTAGTTTTCCTACACAACCCCGAAACACACGCCCGCCTCCTGTAGTTGTAGGAGGAGAAGAAGAGTTTGAAGCAGAAGAAATCCTTGATTCGAAGAAAGTAGGACGAGGAATCAAGTACAAAGTACAGTGGAAAGGATACGGTTCACATGAACAGACCTGGGAACCACGATCAAACCTCACAAATGTTGACCAATTGCTCAAGGAATTCCATGAAAAGAATCCGACGAAACCAAAACCCGCAATATTTTGTCGAATTGAAACCCCTATTTCCTTGTTTCCTACAGAATTGTTTCGTCCTCTTCCTCTTGCCGACACAGAACCCAATCCCGCTTCACTACCCTCCGAAAACTTTCTTTTACAACAAGCACATCGTGGAACTCGTGCCCTAAGGAGAGGGTGATGTTACGAACTGACTCTTTTTCAATTTCTTTTTGTCTATCTTATTATACTTTTTCTTTTATCTTTTCCTTTTCTTTCATTTACATACATGTGACAGCCTTGACATTCTCGCAATGTCAACGCATTTCTCTCATGTCTGTCAGACTGTTGACAGACTGTCATTCCCGCGCTGTCAACACAACTCTCTCATGTCTGTCAGACTATTGACAGATTGACAGTGTGAGAATTCTCTCATGTCTGTCAACCTTTGACAGATCGTTGTATAGCTTCACAGATATGACGTGAGATAGTTCCCATGGATTCATTTCAGAATATGTATATAAGATAGGGCATTTCTTAGAGTAGTCTCTATCTCTGATCTCGTCTATTCTCCTCTGTAGCTAGACAAGTATCTGAGGGCATACTCCTCCCGCATTATCCATTATCTTTTGATCTATTCTCTCTGTGTGACACCTGGATTAGTATAAAAGCTATTGAGTCGCTGACAGCACCTACCGTCCCTTTGTTGTCGGAATGAAATAAAAGGTGGATGTCGTGAATGTGTCCTCAAGGAGGTAAGTCATGAGTTCGACGGCTATCGTCTCAAGCCAGCATATGTCTCTTCCCTGTATCTTCCAACCTGGGAGGAGTCGAAAGGCAAGCCAGTATCCACGAAAGATTAGGCCTAGTCCCCAACTCGTCGAGGCGTCGAGCCATATGTCATAGTCCTGTAGTGGGCCAATGGGTTTGAGGGGCCTGTAGTGGAGAGGGTCTTCGAGTTTCCTTATCCACCAGCGAATTTCCTCGAAGAGTTTCTGTGGCGGGTAGCGGCCGAGCAAAGATTCGGAAGTGGTTTTGAAGGAACAAATGAAGTTTGAAAAGACTGGTAGGTGTGAGCGTCCATCTTGGTAAATGAAGGAAATGTAACAGAGGGTCCCGTGAATCGACTGGACTTGTACGAGGGGAGCCCGTTGGCCTACAAAGTCTGCTATGAATTGAGCGAGCCTGTTAAGGTATTTGGTGCGTTTGTTCTCTTGTAAACTAACTTGTTTCTGGTCGAAGTCCCAAAGGAAACCCAAGTTCTTTGTGATGGAGCTAAATTCTTCGTCACATTTCGAGAGTTGCCACGGGATACCTAGGTCCGAAGAGTGGGCCATTACCGTCGATTTGTCGTAATCGTATGTGCCGTGTTCGTTTGGGGTGCGCCAAACACTGAAGTCGTCTTCGTAACGAAAGGTGGGTATGATGTTTCGGCTTCTCCAGATATCGACTATGGCGTTTCCGATCATGCCAGCGTCACTGCTTGCTGAACTTGCTCCGAAACAGTTGCAGTGGTTGACGTAGAACTGGTTGTCATTGTCGGCGAAAACCAGCGCGAACTTGTTTTGGGCGTGGATGGGTATGGTGCGATGGAATTTCTCAATGTCAAGTGAAAGGCCCTGTGTACCTGCAGGGGCAGAAGCGACCTGGGAAAGGTAACAGTCGTTAGGAATTTCTTGTTGTGGAAATCGGAAGGAAGTCTTTTGGGAAATCGGAAAGGAATTTTATTGGAAATCGGAAAGGAAATATATGGAAATTGGAAATGAATTGTGGGAAATCGGAAGGAAGTTATTGGAAATTAGGAATTAGGAAGGGCATGGGAATGAAGTTGGGCCTCTGAAGTTTGTTTGAAGAAAGGGTAGCTATAAGGGATGGTTAATAGGGGGGGAGGACTTACCATTTCTGCAAATTTGAAAGCAGTGTCAAGATGTGTAGGGAATAGCTCCTTGTCAATGAATGAATTGACAGAAGGGAAAGGCTCGCCGTTGGAAGATTTCCCAATGCGTGAAAAATCATGGCAGATGCGAGGCTTTTCAGGAAGTCCGGGACCTTGATCTTGCATGACTATGGTCACCGGTTGGCATATGAAAGGGCTGCGAACTATAGTTTCTGTTTCTGCCTTGGAGAAAGGACCGTCGATGCGACCGCGCGCGAGATCATCTTTAATGTATTTGGTGAAAAGTTCTGAATGCTCTTTGGTTGATTTATGATTTGGAATGATTATTGTTTCTGCAATGTTCGGGATGTCGCCTAGGAAGGCCCCGTGTTTCAGGATGTCTATTAAAATGGGGTATTTATCAGAAAGGTTTTCTTTGGATAATGCGTTTTCGAAGGCTTTTGCGTCATATGGAGTCACTATCTTTTGGTATATGCTTTTGAGTCTTTCCGACGTGTTTGGGAGGACCGGACGGTTGGGGAGTGCGTGTGAGAAGTCGTGATATGGGAGAGCAGGGGGAATCGACGCGGTTAGGAGTCGGTCAAGGGCTGGGGGATTTCTTGCAGGTCCAGGAGAATGCGTGGTGGTCTGGTTTGCCACAGAAGGAGCACGCGTGGAGGCTATCGCAGCCTTTGCATTCTTGCCTGATGTTCCAGGTGAAGCAGAGCGGTTTGTTGCCTCGATCTGGGGAGCAAGCGATGTTGTTGACGAATGTAATCCATGAAAATTTGCCGTGGATTGAATCAATGTGCTCGTTGATACGGTGACCTCGTTTACCACAGCCAAGGCAGCAAGGTGCGAGAGTCTTCCCCTTGCTGCCCGGTTGAAAGGGCGTCGAGATTTGTTATATGTATGCGGATCGCGGTAAGTCCGCGATCCCGCGATCCAATTCCCGCGTTTGCGGAGTATAACTCCGCGAGGGAATCGCCCGTTATCTCTCCGGATCGAAATCCGATCCGTACTATACCTTTTATATCCATTCCTTTGTTCTTACTTGTCCGACTAACCTATTCGGAGATAGTACATACGTGACCCTTACATAGAGTATGTATAAAGCCTCAATGTAGAATAGGTAGTCCCCAGCTTGAATATCGACTTAGATCTGCCCCTCTCCTTGTATCCAGGATGTTGTAAACGTCTTTGATGCATACTCAACACTACTCCGACGATCGTGGGAGCGATGTCCGCGATCCGGAGCTTCTACCCTTACCATTGGACACTCGACGTGTTGAGGACACTACCAATAGTAGTGTCGAGGTCCAATAACCATCCCCCTCACTCCGCGAACCGTTCCTCCCATCTGCGAGGGAATGATCCCCTCGCATCACCGTCAATCTCCGCGATCCTATTGCGGGAGTTTCCGCGGTTCCGGAGTCGCATGATCTTAACAGTCTACCCTTACCATTGGACACTCGAGGTGTTGAGGACACTACCAATAGTAGTGTTGAGGTCCAATAACCATCCCCCTCACTCCGCAAACCATTCCTCCCATCTGCGAGGGAATGATCCCCTCGCATCACCGTCAATCTCCGCGATCCTATTGCGGGAGTTTCCGCGGTTCCGGAGTCGCATGATCTTAACAAGATTCCACCGAATTTCGTGGGCTTCTGTATTGGTTTCTGGGCAAAAGGGTGCGAGGAAGAGGGTGGGGAAGAGGAAACTGCAGACATAGCGGCCACCGTTGCTGCTGCGAGTATCTCTTTAACCTCCAACGATCTTGCCTTGTTACTTTCAGCTTTGGTGTTATAGTCGTGCAACCAGAGAGGATGGGTGCGAGGCTCCGAGGCTCCGTGGGAGGCTCCGAGGCGTGGGAACTGTGGTTGGCTACACGGTCCTTCGGAAGTGTGATGGGACTTCAGCGAAGCTATTAGCAACGCTCCCTATACGCTATCTGGGTGTCCCAGTGAAGTTCGATAATTAAGAAGGTTCCGGAGGATCGCACTGTCCGCGCGTCCGGTGGATCCGAGATTTATGCGTAATCAAGAAGGAGTAATGGTTAAAAGGGGTGTAGTAACTTTTTTATTTCCAGCTGGGGAACAATTCGAAACAAGTCTACTCAAGTACTAATTCTTGTAGCTAACCAGAGTAATAAAGATAACACATGTGAAAGTGTTAGATGAAGGAATGTATAGATGTTAACTACAAATAAAGGACCAACCGCATCCGCTCCGGATCGGACGGTCCGATCAGATCGTGCGATTAGTTAACAAAACAAAGTAGAGTGTGAATGATAGTGAACTCCCTTGCATGAATATAACAGTAACACGTCTGGAAGCGCACGGATCCGTCGGATCCATCGGATCCTCTAACCAGAGATACATAGCCAACAATGAAGTGAAAGCAATGTGGTTCAATCATCGATTCGATCGGACCATTGCAAGGGTGGTTTTGGCATAGATGTAACATTTGGACCAAGTGTTTTCGTAGGAAGAAGCGACGAAAGGTTTCGGATAGACCTTTTGTTCCATCCTTTGGTCGAATTCGAGGTCCTTCCAGAATTCGAAAAGTTGCTCGCTACCGCGGTGCACTAGCCAAAAGGAGAAGTGATTGTCGAACCACCTGTAGCTGTTGCTGCTTTCTCTGCCTATTGTGTGTTCGGCTTCGAATTTGAGGAGGAAGCCTGCCGCTTCACGGAACTCGCTGAACGACAACCCTTCCTTTTTGTCTCCGTTCTTGGGCAATTTCCATTCATCGATGAGTTTGGGAACGTCCAAGGCATATATGGTGCTTTTCTTTCCGTCGTCGTCCAGAAAAGAAACGCGTAGTTTCTGTGTCAAAAGAGTGTCAGAGGCAATGGCAGAAAGGCGTTCGTATGTAAAAAATGATAAGGGAATACCGCCTGAAACTCGTTTGGCCGTATCGAATAGGATTTGAGGGAAGATGATTTCTGAAATGATCGTGGGGTCGTTCGAGCCCTCTTCGACGTCTGGGACAAGATGTGCCTTTTTCGCGGCGATGTCTCTAGTTTCGGTGTTCTCTTCTGCCTTGCGTTTGTCGGAGGAATTGCGGTCTTGGATGAAGTTGAGTGCCCAAGGACCTAGGTAATCGAAGACTCTTTTCAAGAAAGCTGGCTCTTTTCTGATGAGGTCTATTTCTTCGGAATCTACCGTTACGAAAGACGCGGTAGGTGAACCAGGTCTCGATGTGTTTCCCATCGCGTGGTCGATGCTTTTCAAGCGCCTCGCCTCGTTCTTCACTTCGATACCTCGATTGAATTTCATCAGCAAAATCAGAAATATATAACGTGTATGATGGGTGTGATGGTATGATGATCCGCCTCCATCATACCAAATTTATACGTCAATCATGCCATGAAATTCATACGGCGTTCATACGGCGTTCATACGGCGTTCATACAACATGTATTCAAGAATCATATGGCATTATACAATGATCATACAGATCTATAGTACACCAGGATTTTGTCTAAAGTAGAATTTCATTTGCATGGTAATCAGCAAATTTATTAACATAAAATAAGTAGTCTAAAAACATCTAATGACTACTTATGAGAGGATGTAAAGCTTGAGCCTGCCGATGCAAATTTCATTGCAAAGGAAGAGCGTGAGAAACCGGCACAACTGCCCAAGCGCACACACGTGCTTCCAATGTTCGTTTTGTTTCACCACCTGATTCCATCCCCTTCCAGACCTTCCGTTCTTCCAACCACTCCTGTGAAGACCAGGACCGTCAACAGAGATGAGATAGCCTCCGCCATTGATGAGATGATTAGCAGAACAGAGATGCTCAACCGTAAGGTGCGCTCGGGTCTTCTACTTGGATCTAGTCATCGCTCTCCGTTCGTATATCATTTCTGCTTCCATAGTTCACATTCCCGCATACCCATATCCATTGTATTTCACGCACATACCACGCTGACTGTCGTAGTAGTTTCCTGACATGCCTCCAATAGCCCAAAAAGCTGCATCGTCTCCTCTCAATTTTGGCCGTATCGCTAAACCTCTACGAGGAGGTGGTGGAGCTGCAAATTCAACAAGCATACCACCATCAATTAGTGGAGGAAGCAACTCATCCAGTCCTTTGGGACGACTACAGAATGAAGAATCAGGGTAAGGGATTGACTGTTCATTTGAGTTTAGACTTTCACAGAAATCTGACGGATCTGTTCTTTCATCCATACACAGGTCTGGAGGTGAGTCTGTTCAGAGCTCTGTTATATAAATCATCAGGCTGAATAATATTTTAGCAAAGCGTGCCTCATGGTTCTACTCCGCTGGAAAGCCAACACGAGATGTTATACGGGAACGATTGCAGCATATGGCTACATTGGAGAATTTCAATAGTACCACAGATGTTAAATACACCAAATGGGCTGATCAACGTCTCGACAGATGGTTAGTTGACTGGTGCCTCCGTTACGGAAAGGAGAAGACAGCTAGGCGGATTGCTAGAGAAAAGGATATTGAGGTATGCCTAATCAGAGCTATCCGCTTCTCATATCCAAACTGTCAATCCACGTTTAGGTCCTCGTAGATCTTGACCTCTTTAGTGATATTCGGCGCCGGAACCTGTAGATGCTGGACCAGGTAGAAGCGACATTTTTAAAATTCTCCCTCCCATCTTACAATTCACCATGACAGACTTTCGCGCAAACAAACCCAGCAATGTCATTAGCACACTTGTCAGCATCTACGATTTGAGAGACCTTTTCGTCAAGGAACTTCAACTACTTCTAGCCCAACATCTACTTGCTATCATTGATGATGATACTGAAAAAGTTGAAAAGGAGGTAATGCAACTTGTTGAGAAATTGTAAATCGTTAACACACCGTTTTTTTCTAGCGTCGGAATATAGAGATTTTGAAGATTCGCTTTGGAGAGGCTGTCTTGCAAGTCTGCGAAGTCATGTTGAAGGATATGACGGATTCTAAGTGTATCAATGGGCATGTCTAATCCCAGAAAGCGGTGATTCTTACGATGTGTGTGCAAATGGCAGGTCTAGATTATTATAACCAGTAATTTATTTTGTTACAACGCTCAGTAGAGACAATCAATGGGGGAAGATTTTTTTTTACAATTTTTACGCCATATATAGCGCGTATGAGGCCTGTATAACATTATACAGGGACAGGTAATACATCATACAGAGCGGGGTATGATCGCTGTATACTGACACGTACCCCCTTCCTCTGATCATACCGCTCTGGCAGCTATGATGACGTATGATTACGTATGATCTGTATGCCATCATACCGTTTACACATTTCTGATTTTGCTGATGTTCAGCCTGCCCTCTAAGCTCAGTTTTTTGAGAGCCTCCACCAAAACTGGGTTTCCGTGAGTTTTGTGAACGCGTTGTGGGTCTTCAAGAGATTGAGAAGTCGGGTAAAAGCGCAGTGGTTATATGCTAAAGAAATGACTGGAATTATTACAGCTGAGGACAACGCGATGAGAGCCGGGAGCAGAAGTTATATTAATAATAACTTCGGTCCGGCATCATCGCCTCTGCTTATCTTATCCTATGATAAGTTGCTTTGCTATCTTATCTCGGAAGGGCGCAGTGCCTTAGAAGCTACAAGTTCAATCCGATCCCTTATTTTTATCTTTTCGGCTTTTTGTAATATCATGTTGAACAGAAGCAGAATCCGAGCAATTTCAAGGAAGTTTATCCATTGCTTATTTCAATACTGGTCACTATGTACTTCGGTAGTCTGGGAACGGTGACTGGGAGTTCTGTGAGAGTCTATATTAATGTATACTGTACTCTCTCTTTCGCTCATTGTAATAACGATTTTGAAGTCCTCTGCTTGGTTATCCGTATTTCAATCCAACGTCGGTGCTGCATCCTGGTGATACGATGGACAAAAGCTCACCACCGTTGATGAAGGCATATATCTCAACCGTGTTCAAACTTCTGTTTTCACTTACTGCTTGATTCCATTTTTTTGTGGGTAGAGGTCTATTACGTGTGCTTAAGACGCTATCGACAAGGAGTAGGATCAGGGAACACTACTGTGTGGTCAGCCTGAGGGAAATGGGGGAATTTGTACAGAGACAGAGAAGTTGGGTCTGGACCAATGGGTCGACATAGAGTCAGATGCTACTAGGTATGATGAAAATGAGCGAAATCGCAAACAACAAAGCGCGCGCTGTTAAGAATTATACGAAGCAAATAAAAAGGCAGTAAAAAGCTGAGAGGATGTCATTGTCATAACGTGACTTGCTTGTTACGCATGGTCCGTGCACATGTGCAGAAAGCTATAAAAACCCCACCTCCTCATTTCGGTTCTTTACCACTCTGGCCTTTTGGCTTAGATCAAGTGTAGTATCTGTTCTTAATAGTTTAACCACTATTACGAGGGCACCGCCCTCCGTATTTGGTTATCTAATTTTTGCCGCCCTTGTTCTTCGTGCTCTGCTTGCAACACGGGGACGGGATGACCTTGCTATTGCAGTACTGGCTTGTGTCGTCGGGGGATCTCTCCTTTTGGAGGCTCTTCTTTCTCTTTCTTTGCTTCTGCCTTCGTGATACTGTCAGTTGACGGTTAGCAGGCTGAATCAATGATTGGATCGAGAGTTTACAAATGTTTAGATTCTTTCTGTGAAATTAGTTTAGTCTCTTTTGAAGACGGTCTTGTGCATAGTTGAATAACACAGTTGATGTCTTTTGGTGGGACAGGCATTCCAGTTTCAGTTTTTGGAACTCACCCCAGCACTTCTTCCTTTACATTTAATCTCTTTTGCGTATCCAACCTCGCGTATGAGTACATTTACTACTTACGTCTTAGCTATTTCCATAAACCCGGTCACACAGACCACATCTTTCCTCATAAGTCTGTCCAATTTGATGTGCAACTGTATAAGGTGAATGATCGTATTCAATGCATTCTCTGGGACTCTTAGTCTTTGCTAACTAGGAGCAGGATCAACACTCAGATTTCCAGTCAGTATGTAACTTATCCTGAAGAGCCAGAGAGTAAGGAACCTCAGTGATCACGCTGGGCACCATTCATCCTTTGCGTATTCAAATCAATAGGGATTTACATTCTACTACTTCACCAGTAGTCCATTTAGTATAACACAGAACACGAAAACGCATATCGGTCTGCGATTAGCTCAGACAAATTTCCTTTTCTTAGCTTCCTGCCTCAAGGAGTTCTCAATAGCATGACCATGGCCAATGAAAAGCAATTCAGTTCTTGCAATATGAATCCCATCATCCTTCAGCAAACTCAATAGCATCCGATTCTCATCCCGGATTTCCTGCTGTCGAAGACCTTTCGCGAGGCCGTATAAGACTTGCTTCGTCTAGAGGAGCCACAAGTCCAATGTATATTAAGTCGTACGTGTATCAAACACTCACCTTGTCCGGAAGCAGCTTATATTCACGGGGAGTCAACTTGCAGGTCGCTCCACCTTTATATTCCCCAACGTAGAAAAGATGCTTCGCCATACTGTCTTGAACAAACACATGTCCTTTCCAATCGCTGCCAAAACGGGTGGGATTGAAGCTGTCCGCATTTTTCCAGACACTAATGTACAGTCGGGTTGTACTCGTGGGACTCATAGGTGTAAGCAAAACCTCAGGTGTTCTCAAAATCTCATATTTCGTTTGTTCAGGGCTTCCGATGGCCTTTGTAACGAGTGAGTGCAGTGCAATTAGAACCAGCGATAGATCAGGGAATTCACCATGAGACACAAGCTCTTTGCAACATTTTGGATATCAACAGCAGGTAGTTGTGTGCATATTGGTTTCAAAAACGCGACACTCATCCAGGGAGAGCTGGATATTTGGAGAATAGGCTACAAAAACATATAAGTTTTGTAAACTTGAAATAACGGACACGAGTAACGCACGGTAGAGCTAGAGCTAGAGCTAGTTGAGGCTGAAGATGTCGTGTTAGACTTGGCAGCGACCGCATATGAAACAGTCCTCGTCGGCACTGGAGCGATAGCCGGAGCTTTAAGTGTGGGAGACGAGATAGATGACCAGGTAGACCGAATGGAGGGTGGACGCGAAACCCGTAGGGGTGTGGCAGCCACAGTCGGAGTTGAGACCAAGGAGGGGGGTTTTGGAGTGAAAGAGAAAAAGTCATTGGTATTTGCACCCATTGCATCCAAAGTTTGAGATGCGGCAGCTACAGTCGGAATGGATCCTGTAGGAGGCAGACCAGCGGAAGAGCCGCTTCCTTTAGATTGAGCAGAGCCTTCTTCTATCCTTTGAGGACGGACAGTATCTGAAGCCGAGGCAGACGGGGATGGAGTCTGGGCGATTGAATTTAGATTCTTGAGAACGGGCACGATGGTTGAGGCTGAGGCTGCCGATGGAATTGTAGGATTTGAGATAGCAATTTGGACAGAGGACACATTTGAGCTCTGGGTAGTCATAGCTGGAACGCTTTCAGTGGCCGATTCATTATCGACAAGTACAACCGATTCTCCAGAAAGAGCCTCAACCCCCACTGACTCTTTGGTAGCACTCGATTCTCCAGCAACAGCTTGAATCGCTGTACACTGGACGAAGGGCATGTAATCAACTCGCGGACGGTTGCAGAATGAATTTATAACTGATAAGGTTACATACATTTTCAGCGGTCGGCGTTCTGGATCTTTCGCCGTCGTATTCACATCCTTGATGCTCTTCATCCATGGAGCTGTCGCTCTAAGTAGAGTTTCATGAAAAATCTCAATCAATCCAAAGAAGGAATGACACACGAGCGACGCTTCGGAGGAAAGACTTGAATGCCCATTGAGAGATTCCCCAAAGCCAGACTCAGCTGCTGGAGCCAGCGTTTGCTCTCCTTCTGGATGTAGCGAACCTACGACAGCACGCAGATCCATACACGCAACTTCGAGTTTGGCTAAGGTTGCTTCGTGCTCGGTCTGAAAATCGGCCAAATCTGACCTCATTGCCCTCAATCGCCGCTGCAAGTTCCAAGAGCCCTTCATAGCATCTTCTACACGAGTCTTCGAAGCAGATACAACCTCAAAAGTAGAGGTAAAAAGGTTCTACAGGACATGTGTGAGGATGTGAATGAAACTACAAGCAAATTGAGAGGAACCTTGGAATCCTCGAGATCCTTTCGCACTTTCAGCAGCTCTTCCCCTTGTCGCCGTACTAGCGTTGCCACGAGGTCGACATTAGTGAATTCGACGGAGGACATGTTCACCCAAGGATTGGTGAAAGGACAGGTCACAAGAACAAACCTTATAAAGTTAAGCTTTCTCCCACAAGCTACGATGGTTGAACGTTGTATGTAACCTTGCCAATTATAGAGATTATGTTTGACGCCATGCCTCGAACGCAAAGTTTTTGAGACGTTCACAAAGTTTGAGAGGAGTACGAAAGGGTGCTCGCGAGCAAAGTGGTGAGGGGTGTAAGTCAGTGCTATAGATGGATCATGGGAGAAAGCTAGAGGAGGCTGGTTTGTCGGGTCAGTATTAAACGTTTGACAATTCATAGGAGATTCTTGACAAGAGGCGACTAATGATTGCTATGACTCGGACTCGATGCTCTGATACTAATACGACCACAGAGACCAAAGGATGAATATGACTAGGCGTTCCCATTTCACGAGAAAGCGAATCATTAGATTTCAGTCACTGGAATTGGAATTGTGCCCATCTCAGTCTATAGTTTCAAGGTCGCGTTCTTGCATCCCTATTGAGCGATACACACTCAGTCGTATTCAAGTTCCACGAGCCTGAGAAAGTAGTTCCGTTGCCCTTCTCCCAAATCTCTGACAGCGAGTCTCCAGCGTCCACTAAGCCTGAGCATCTCGAGCTACGGCAGTAGGCAGAGCGCCAATTTTTACTTTTGCTACTCGTTCTCTGGTGCCCTCAGAATGATCGAGCGGTGTGCATAAAATTCATTGAAGGAGCGACTCGGAAACCATGATAAGTATACCGGTTGTAGTCACCTTTTGAAGAATGGAAGGTTTTCGTGAAGCCAATACCACGCGTCAGGTACTACAACAGAAAGATGAACTGGTCAATTGACCCATACTGTTCAAGCTTCTTGGAGAGGCCGAATTATCGAAAACACCAGGTAAACGGCTCAACGTTTTACGGAACAGGTGGTCAAAGGTCCAACGTTCAACATTGAGATAGGGCAAATACAGCATTTGGTCTTAACAGAAGATGACGTTGTGCCCATGATTGAGATAAATTTTGTGAAAGAAGTGGTTTGGACTCACAGCAGATAAACAAGTCGAGTGTAAATGTAAAAAAAATGAAAGAGGTAGATGGTCGATAGATGTACCCGTATACACGCTTGAGTTGTTAGCGACTGAGTACATAATGACCCATGAATTGTGAAAAGCCATACACTCACCAATCTACGTTGCATCCGTGCAAGAATCCGAGTTCTCACATACACGCCAGGAAATACCACTTGAACTTGCGAACGAGGGGAGGGAGTAACTTGAAGTTTTCACTAGATCTAGAGCGATTTTCGTATTTTTCCAAAACTCTTTGAGGGGGTTGACGAGAAGGGAGAGGCGGAGGTTCTATTGACTCTCGAGTTAGTGATATTTGAGAGGTGTCTGACCAGTAGCTAAACAGAGCCGTTGATCGCTGAACGTCAAGCTGAAAGATTGTCTTGAGGTGGGTAGCTTTAAATGACTGAAGATGCCATGGAGGATAATGTCATTCGTGAAAAGTCAAAGCGAATGAAAGGTCGCTTACAAACCATTGAATTTATAGTTAGAACTTAGCGCTCACCCAAAGTAACGCCCTTTGCCTCTTGGAAAAATTTTGGACCCTCCATTAATTGCTTCGAGGGAGTCTAACTCATATTAGCTCTGAATCTTCGCCTCGAATGGGTTTTCTATATGTTACAAGGAAGCTTTTCCCTTTTGACGACCGCGCACGGCGTCTTGAGCATCGTGACTTCACTCAGTTTCGCGGACGACGAGACCCTCCTAGTTCTCTAGGATCCGCAGGCGATGTTTTTATCAACGAGAAGGGAAAAAAATTACATGTTCGCCTGAATGAATCCAAAGGATGGTCTGAACCGTGGGACGGCTCGTTCAAGAATCGAATTCCACATCCACTCTACAGAAACAGATACCTGTGGATCGTGGACTCTCGGTTGGAATATTCTTCAGATTATGTTATCAGGTTGCCAAAGAATCAATTTTTTGTAAAAGGTGAGGTCAGATCTAGCGACGTTTGTTTAAGCTACATCATTCCAACAGATTTTGGAAAAATATTAAATCCAGTCATACAAAGATCAGAGTCAGATCTCCATTCACCTGTACCTTCAATGATACCATCACGGAAGAGAAATCACTCCTTCGTTGATTCCATAGAAGGTGAACTTGGATCTTCTAGTCCTTCAAATAGCACCAAACGAGGCAGAATTTCGATCGCTTCACCGTCTCCCGGTGATTCTTCCAAGTACCCATCTCCAAGAGCTCCCCTTCCGTCGGAAACAATTTTTAACACTGACCACGATCTGCTGAACTCTACACTCACTCGGAGCTCTCAAGGCGCTCTCCCTGTTAGCGATGATGAAGCTGCCCTGGTCAAAATGAACGTAGCAGAGTCTCAGGTTGATAACCAATGCACTCAAAAGAGTTCTCGGATATCTTCTTATCTAGGACCTGCTCGTCCACCAACAGTCCGACGATCTTCGACGTTATCTCTCCCTGGAGTCGAAGCCCTCCCAGAGCCTGAGAACGACCCAAACGACGATAGTACGGAGCTTTGGGATGAAGACGTCGATGAGTTATTATCAGATGAAATGGTTGGATGCAGTCTTGGCCGGCAGTCGGATAAAGGAAGCACAGGAAATGACTTGCACGGTTCATCTACCTCTACCACGAATTCTTTCCAGAAACTTTCATCCGATGCGGAAGTCAGGTCCAAATCTCATCAGATGAAGACAAGTACAATCATTTCCAAAACGAACAAATTTTTGTCTCCCAACATGACGGCAAGGGTGTCATACCAGCAGGAGGCTCTCGAAGACAGGTTTCAGTATCCAGCATCGCCGCAAAATCCGGTCATAATTGAGAGCGACACCGACGACGTTGATGAATCCGGAGATGTTGCCGAACTTTGTTTGCCTAGAACCACTTCCAGGGATAAACCAGTGAATGTTTCAATGGATTGTCTTGTTGTGCCCAGGAGTTATTCACCTCCCCCGCGTATTACGCATACAGTCAATATGCTTATGACCTCGTTGAATCCAATCTCAGTCCCGAAGGAACATGGGACTCGGAAGATGCCTTCTAGAGAAAGTGCTTGCGCCGACGAACAGGCTATTCGTACTAAGCAAATCATCGACCTAACGCCAGATGATTGTGACTTTCAGAACTCTGAAAACTCATGCATCTCTCAAACCTCGTTATTGGCGAGTTCCAAAGGGAATATCAGCTGCACCTCTTCTATGACTGGTACTGGCGATAGCCTTCAGAATGCGATTGATGTAGATTCATATTTGGACCAACACAACACTGAGCAGAAAACTGAAGACCATTGTTTTCAAGGAAAGGATGGATATGAGTCTTCGTCGTCTGACTCCATCGTGAACCTCTCTCCTGAGGAATACTCTGCTAGTGTTAAAGCTTTTCAAAGTAGTCGCTCGAGAGGATATCATGCATATAATGGTCTATTGATTAAGAAAAAACCTACTACATCGAATCCTCGAATGAAACAAAACACCACAATGCCAAGTTCAGAAAAACAAACGAAACTAAACTCGACTGTGGTACTACCTTCTTGGAATTCAGCTCAGCTTTCAATGTCTCCGGCCAAGCAGTCTGCCAGTATTCCGATTACGAATCGAAGAGCTGAGGGAGAAATCGAAATCGATGGGAATCTACATGGTTTTAGAACATATCATTTCAATTCCGAGTCAGTCAAAAAGAAGGATCAAAAGAGTAAGGCTACCTCGGGACACGCCGTGAATACCGACGTTTCTAGTAAAGGTGAGGCAATTCGTCGTTCACCGGCTCACGACTCATTCAATCTATATCTCCTCGTCTCATTTCATCTCACTAATTTCAGCTCCCCCGTCCAAATCCTTTCCTGCATCTAACCCTGGTTTTGGCGCTGAACGAGACCTTTCGCCTCAAAGATGGCATCTCAGGCTGCTATACCAGAAAGCAAAGCACTCGCCGCCTTCGCAACCAAGAGTTGTCTGCGTTTCCTGCGAGTTAAGTCTTTTGCAAAAGATCCAATTACCTATTAGCTGACTGATTACTTATCCCTTAAAGCACCGACGCTCGAAACTCACGACGTCAGAACTGTTCACCGCCCACCGTGGTCTCCTTTCCGCGAAGAAGAAGTTGTGAGAGCGAGATGATGCGGCATGCAAGGGACAAGCATCAGGAATCTTATATCTATACGAGTATTGTGAGGATGTCCAAGGAGGAGGTGGAGATGAAGATGTCTTTGGGCTCAAAACCAAAATCAAAACAAGTCAAGTCAAGTTCGATGGTACGCAATGATTCGGAGGACGTCAAGATCGTTGATGGTAAAGGAAAGGAGGTCGGTTCGCGGGGAGTAGAGAGGAAGAGAATTATTCCTCAGGTGAGTAATGGTTTGTTCAAGTGATTTATTTTACCAACCTCTCATTTCTAGATTAGTGGAGCTCGCGGCTTGGATGATGGCCTCGATCCTGCCTCTAGGGACAAGGATGACAATGAGAATGACAAGGATGGATACTTGGCAAATTCCGATGATGAGGACGAGGAGGAGGAACCAGAACCAGCTCACTTGCCTCGCAAGACAGCAAATTGCGACCGGTGCGTTTCGAGAGGCATTCGCTGCGAATCGGTAGGTCCAAAGTGTGCTTCCTGTCAGGCCTGTCGGAATGCAAAAGTCCGATGCACCTTGGTATCGACCAAACGAAGCAAGCAGGCAAAAGTCACAGGTTCTGTGGCTTCTTCCAGCAACCTGACGATTGAGAACGTCCGAAATCTGAATTGTCGAATTGGTCTTTTGGAAGACGTGGTCCGGTCTCTTGTAAAACTTGGGGAAGGAGAGAAAGAAGCTGAAGATCAGGTGAAAAGGTCGGGAGAGTCTAAGGGCAAGGGCCGAATGGAGTAGGCCAGTTCTGGTGGACTTTGATATCTTTTCATGTATCAATGTTCTACTTCAATAAGAAACCCTATTACTTATTAGCTGACGGACAAAAACACAAACTCTCTATCCAATCATTGCTTCAGCCTGCTAACCGTCAACTGACAGTATCACGAAGGCAGAAGCAAAAAAAGAGAAAGAAGAGCCTCCGAAAGGAGAGATCCCCCGACGACACAAGCTGGTACTGCAATAGCAAGGTCATCCCGTCCCCGTGTTGCAAGCAGAGCACGAAGAACAAGGGCGGCAAAAATTAGATAACCAAATACGGAGGGCGGTGCCCTCGTAATAGTGGTTAAACTATTAAGAACAGATACTACACTTGATCTAAGCCAAAAGGCCAGAGTGGTAAAGAACCGAAATGAGGAGGTGGGGTTTTTATAGTTTATGAGATACGCACGGACCATGTGCATGAGCCGAAGTGGTCACGTTGAACTGGCCGCGTTCTTTATGTTGCCTCATTGATTCGCTTAAACAAGCCCACTCAAGTACGATAATCTTTGCCTTTGCGCAGAAGAGATATCATGCATTGGTATCACCGAGTATGCTTAGAACACAACAGTGCAAACTGAGTATGAACCAGCTTGAGCCCAGGTTACTTAAACGAATCCTCTTTTTTGAGCTTCCTGCCTCAAGGAACTCTCGATAGTGCTGCTATAGCCAGTAAAACGCAGCTCCGTTTCAGCGATATAAATACCGGCATCCTTGCTCATGCTCGAGAGCAGCTGGGCATTGGTCTGAATTTCCCTGGGTAGAAAACCCTTTGCGCACCCGAATAAGTATGTCTTCGTCTATAATACGCATCGATAGTTTAGTAGGTAACCAGAATGGATGGTAGGGTAGCGAAATATCACCTTCTTTGGGAGTAGCTCGTATTCAGTGGAAGTCAACTTGCAACTATTACCACCTTCATATTCACCCAAATAGTAGAGATGTTTCGCAACACTGTCTTGTAAAAGTACATGCCCTTTCCAGAGCTTGCTGAATTTCGTGAGATCAGAGCATTTGTTGTTTACATTTTTCGAGACAGTGATCAGCGTTTGATTTCTACCAGACTTATTGGCGAACAAGACGTCGGGGTTCTTGAAGATATGGTAGTTCACAGTTTGAGGACTCCCAATGGCCTAGTAGGTTCTGTATCAGCAAACAAAATTCATTGCAAGTTTCTGCAGCGCTTACTTGTAGACATAACTTTTGCGCAACCTTCTGGATATCGAGTGGCGGTAGTTTCGTGCATATTGGCTTCAAGGATGCTACGCTGAGTTGCATGCTACCGAAGCTGAGACTTGGAGAACTGATCTACATCGGTGAAGATAGGTAAAGATCCACATCATTGGAAGTGACGGGAGGCCTTACGCACAGCAGAACTCGAAGTTGAATGCCCATTGGGCGGCTTGGCAGAAACAAGAATCGTACTCTTCGATATGGAAGTGGAGACCGAGGGAGCGGTAGATACGAGCGGGGGCCCGTTAGACTTGCCACCGATAGCATTGGTGCTTTTCGGTATGGGAGCCGGGGTTGAGACTGAGGCCGAGGAGGAGGAGGCTTGTATGTTTGCGCTGAGAGGTGCGCCAGTCTTGCTTGGGGTCGAAATCAGAGAGGACGATGAGGGCCGCGAAGCGAGGGACTGAGCACAGGTCGGATTTGAGCTTTGGGGTGCGGCAGTCGCAGTTGAAACTAGAGGGATAGATGAGGATGTAGGAACGATATACACAGTCGAGTCTTTATCATCAGCTGGAGCTGAGGACAACGAGAAGGAATTTTCAGAAGCTGGAGAAGCCTGAATTGCAGGAGTCGCACTCAAGGCTAATGGTGAGGGTGAGGTTGTAGAATTAAAAGAAGCGATCGAGGGCCCATTGGGATGGGCAGAGACTGTGCTTGAACTTGGAGGTATTTCAGCCTCATTCGAAATTAAGGAGGAAAGTGAAAGAACCCCCTTGAAAAGTGCCACTAATGAGTTTTTGCTATGGCAGTGAGGGGGAAGAATATATCATAAACGTACATTATCGCCATTCGACTGACTGTCCAGAGTATGATCTTGCTCTATAGGTGTCACTACCACGTTGAAGTCGTCCAATGTTGGGCCGTTACTATGTGGTGATGGCGCAGGCGTGATACATACATCTGTCTCCAGCTCAGCAGCGATTTCGACGGTTTCTTCATTCAGTTCCACAGAGCCCGGGCCATCAGCAGCAGCTCGCTGTGCAAGTGAAATTAAGAAGAGCACACAGCGATGGAAAATATATTTCATACGCATACCGTGCATTCAGCAGTTGGTGTTTCAGATCGTTCACAACGTTTGCGTTTGTCTTCATCATCAACGGAGACGTCGCTCTGGCGTATTTATGAGTGAATCTGAATCGAATTACAATTACAAAGGGAACAGCTGACGATTGAAGACGCTTCGGAAGAAGTCCCATTGATAGACTCTGTTCGAGCCCACTCTGCATTCGAGTTGGGAAACTCAGATGGAGCTGCCACGGACGGTCCTGAATGGAACAAGTTTAAAGTAGCGCGTAGATCCAAACAGGCAAGTTCGAGTTCAGCTAATGTCGCTTCGTGCTCAGCATAAAGTTTATCCAAATCGGACTTCATCGCCACTAGCTGTAGCTGAAAGTGCGACGAGCTCTTCATAGCGTTTTCCACGCGCTCTTTTGACGCAGAAACAACATGAAGCACACTAGTGTGAAGATTCTGCAGATAGAACGTGTGAGGAAACTTCTAACGATACAAGCGAATTGGGTATTACCTTGTAATCTTCAACGTCTTTTCGCCCTTGTAGCAACTCTTGCCCCTGTCGACGTACCAGATTGGCTATGAGGTCGACATCGGTGAGGTCGATGGATGACATGGCCTCTTGGGGGTTCGAAGTCGCAGGAAGGGAGCAGACGAAAACCTTATAAAGGGTTTTCTCGTATGCCATGATGTTGCAGGCTGCTGGTGGCGCCAGCTACGGAATACATATCTAATACAGGGGGTAATGTAGACGTTTGTGGAAAGGAACATGAAAGGGTAGAGAGCTGGGAGCGTGTAGTCTCAGGCGAGGAGAACAGCCATGTCGATCTCTGGCTGAACTTATAGGCTCGACAATATCACTCTTCTAGTAACTTCCGACTTTGAAATGCTTGAATGCGTTGAATGTGGTCAGTTCAATTCTACTTGAAGGGTAGATGCGGGAATAATTACACCACAAGTGCCTTCACCGGCCTTACACCTGGTCCGCAGTGTGTTTCACTGCGATCGAGTTAACGTGGCAACGACAATTGGCATAGCTCCCCCCTAATTCTGAGTACAGATGCTTCCAGGTAGTTCATCACTAAATCGATGAAAGTTTTTCAATGCATTACCAGAACACAGAATGAATTATCATCTCGTACTATTGTGTATGATTATATGACATTGAATGTCAGTTTCATGTTCGCCTCCACAGTGCCATCAGGGTACCTGATGCCAGTTGGACAGATATCTTGGGTGTGTTGGGAACCGTTGAGCCTAGATGAATGCAATGATAATTGTCTGAAAGGAAGCTATAAGTTGAGAATAATGATTGAAGGACGTGAGCCCATTCATATACCACCAGAGATCTCTTTTATGATAGATTGCTGTCCTGGCATTGGATAGAATTTTGTAATGGAAGTCAGCCATTATTTGCAAGCATTCAAGAGCAGTATACTTAGAATCAAACAAAACAACTCATCAATAGTACAGGTGACAGAGTAATAGGAGACAGAGACACCGATGGCGTGATGGTCATCAGTGCTTTGTCGAGCTTTTCCTCAGATCGAGGATGTAGGCGATGAGCATTTGGTACTACGCTTGGAATTTAGAGGTGTCCACATTGAAGAATGTCTGGTGTTGTTGCTTGTCAGGAAGGAGGAATAGCCACACGGGCGCTAAATAGCACGTCTTCCTTTCAATCTTCCCTCAATGGTTGTCAGTTTAGATCTCATCATTTGCTGTGTCTCTACTAATCCGTGAATTCCTTACCAGATGCTTCTCCTTTCTATCAAAGCTGAGCTTGAGAACGTATCCGATCTCGCTCCTGAAGACGATGACTTTGAATACTTCTTCCAGGTTTTGTGGCGGTTCTCTTTTCAACATTTCAACACTCCATCTGACTTCTTGAACCCCCCACAAAGTAGGTCAAGTGTACCAGCTGCAACGAGATTCACTCTAAACATGTCTCTCTGAACCGTCAAGTACGCTCTCAATTCGAAACTACGATGAAATCACCGCAACGACGATTTTCTCTATGCAGGAAGAGTACGACGTCTCTGGAGGGAAAGGTGGCAAAGCACATTTTGTCTGGAAGTGTGGCCTATGTAAAAGAGAAAGCTCTGCAAAATTTGACGCGACATCTCCACCAAAGCCTTACAATGCGGAGAATGGTCAGCTTGCACCATTTCTGAAGATTGAGTGTCGTGGTTTGGAGTTTATCGGTTTCGATCCTAGAGTGAGTAGTCTTCCTCTCAAAAGCCTCCTGATCTAAGTCTGATTGGTATTTCTCAAGGGTATCTGGAAATGCGTCGGTACGAAAGGAACGAGCTTCTCTGAGGTCGATTTGAGTGAAGAAGAGTGGACTGATTATGATGAAAAGGTTAATTCAACGTCACTTACTAGATCGTTGGGACTCATTAGCTTGGATTGGTTCATTAGGCTGCTCTTCCGGTTGGAGTTTCGGAGTTCGGTAGTGCATGGTCTCGGGCATAGTCTCTTATGAAGGAGCAATACCACGCACGGCTGTATCCATATCTAGCACAATTCATTCAACTTATCGGAATCCTAGTTGTTATATTTTGACAACTGGCAAGGGCAGAGTTTGTAGCAAGAATCCATATCTACGCCATGATTTGAGCACCAATCAATCTTCCAACAATACAACCTGTACATCCTTATCCTTCGGCATCATGAGAAGCTCCGCATCGAATGCAACCTGCGAACGAAATCAGACAAGTGATTTTCAAACATAGCAAAAGTGAAGAAACTAGAACTAGAGAACTAGAGACCTTTTTCTGTCTTTTTGCGGCACGTAGAGTCCCGTTCAGAGCTTCGACTGAGAGAAAAAAGAAAAAATGACATCTCAAATCAGCATTCAGGTACTACTACTATAGGGGATAATATATCAAAGCGGCAAACATATGTTTGGAAAGAACGAGATAAACCCAAAGAAAGATCCTCACGAGTATTTGCAGTCTTGTCAAAGAGGGTGCCATACGCGACGCTATGCTTTCCTTCAGAATTTACTGAGCCGTATTTTATTATCGCATCTGGCGAAGAGGAAAGAGTCAATGTCAATTGTGTACCTAGATGGTATCGCTTACCTTTCAGAATCGTTATTTCTTCCGAGGTGTTCACTACAGGAAAAGCATTGTCAAACTGGATCTGGAGGCTTAAGTGGGTAAGCAAACGAAATCATTACTTACTTGCGACAAAGATGAGGTGATGGTTCAAGATCAACAGTTGAAGCTGAACCTCTCGCAGTGTTGTCATGTGTTAGCATCGCAAAGGAATCTTGCGTGTCTACTACTAGCCAGTCAGTTCACGGTTCACCGGCATATACTGTAGGTTTATTACGAATTAGTTTGATGCTTGATACACTCCCTATGGAATCATGCTGCTACAAAAATAAATGCTACATTGACAAAACGCAGAGTCCAAAATGGTTGAAACAGATTGTCAGAAAGAAACAAGAGGGATAAGTTTATCATTACGCCTCATTACCATTCTATACTTCCTCCTCCTCCCTTCCTCATCCTTCCATTCTTTCCCTTCAGATCCTACAGGAGTTGATATAAAACTCTCTAGCCTCCATCAACAACTTCTCCTGCAACACCGTCCACTGCATCTGCACCTCCGCCTTCTTTTTCTCCCTAATCTCATGTCTGGTCCTCTTCACCGTAATATTGAACGCAGCAGAGATCGGTCGATGATCAGATACATTGACTTCGTATCTCTGGTAATGCAACTGCTTCACCCTAGACGGTACACGAGACCGCCACAGCACACGGTCACACCACGCTGGGGCGCGACGTTTCTCCGAAGTATCATACACGTCTGAACGACGATCGTATTTGTATGTGGGAGCGAAAGCGATGGGACCTTCAGTAAAGAACCGGAAACGACAGCCACGATTGTATTTGATTTCTTTCATAAGTTGGTCATGAGCAAAGAGAGATTCATGTTCATTGGCACGGACAGCAGCAGTGATAGCGTCGCGACGTTGGTCTATTCGGTAGTTCATATCACCATTGATCTAAAGTGAAGGTAGTTAGCGTCCCGTAATTGGAAGCGAACATGCTGTAGTATAACGCACGAAGACAATCTCATGGTCAAGGACCATGGAACCATCACCACCACCGACAAATGCTAGATGCTCTCCAGCGGCAGGAAAGAGGTATTGCTGTTCAAGCATACCAGCAGCATCAGCGTTACGAGCACGGACAGCATGCTGACCGGCAGCTAGATGGCAGTTGACGAAGCAAAGAGACGAATCATCAATAAGGAAACGAGACAGAATTCCGCCCTATGCAAACCCTGATTTGATCAAAGCATTGAACACATACGAGATGCGACGGACCTTGTTGCCATATCTGCCTCCCATCCCCCGTTTTACAGTATTGATAGCCACATCCCTCACCGCCGCCTTTTCCGTATTTTTGACCATGACACAGGTAAAAAGTCCAACCATACTCTCAGTGTGAACAACCGAATACGGACAGTCTGGAGGCATTGCGAGCTTGACAGCTAACATCAACGCATCGAACCATCTTTTATAAGCACCTGTAACTTTGTCCGACAGACCCAAGAGCGTGCCCTCATCTCTCCTACTCCTGGCATCAGTCCTAGCAGCCATCAACATGTTTTTCGCCGCCATCTTCCTCGACTCCAAATCAATAACCTCTTGGAACCCGAACGATATTATATCCGGCCTGTCTTCACTATTCAAGACATCATGGAAGAAGTTGATATTGGCTGGATGGCCATGGAGTGAATCCGGTTTCGCAGAGTCACAGTTCCACGAAATAATGAGCACTTTGAGGTCCCTGAACGTGCTATAAGATTGTTCGTGTTTCTGCACTTCGGTATCCTGCCAGTCGAGCGCCAAAAGGCCATCCCAAAGCCCGACGCGCTCATCCCGTCCAACACTGACGACACCCAATCTCTTGTATTTCTCTACTCCGAATGGGTCCGCGGAAATTTGCAAGACAGGTAACCCAGGATGCGCTGCCCACGAATTCGTCGCCATCCAGGGCCGGGGAGCGATATCATACACAGTTATCATTCCGTTTCGTCCACCAGCCCACAGCCTATCGTTGATTCCCTCCAAGCTAGTCACATCGGTGGAAGCGACTTTCATGACCTCAATACACTTCGGGTACCCTCCCGAACTGTCAGCGTCTTCTAAAGCCCATATAGTAATGAACCCTTCTTCGTGGCCGACGTAGACATGGCCCGGATCTGAAGGTATAATCGTAGCACTCGTAACAGGACCTACATGTTCTGTGGGCATCACCGTTTTGCCCGTAGAGGCAGGATTGAATAAGTCATACATCCTAATGATCGGTGTCCTGGCAAGCGTTCCTGAACCGTGCTGTTCAGATCTTCCAGCTGTCCATAACACACCGCCAATGATCTTGGCGAAGTCGAGCTTGTCAGTAATGCGCATGACGCGTGGGGTATGGTGAAGAAGCTTGATATCGCCAGTAGCAGGATCCGGAGACCAAATGAGGACTTTACCGACTTCATCGATGGATATCATGGAGCCTGCATAACGGAAGAGGTATAGAATAGGATTCATATGCGCACAGTGCTTGACGCCGAGCAAATCTCCGTTCCGAACATCAATCTCAAATATGTGTCCCTCCTTTAAGGCAATCCAAACGAGGAATTCCGTCTTAAACTCAACCGCCATGACCTTCCCATCCTTGATCCCGAAATCCTTCGTGTCCATGCTCTTAGAGGGTAATTCTTGCGATAAGTTGATATTGTAAAACCGGATGTGATGTGTACTGCCCACGATAACATGCTCCCCGCTCATAGCAAGATGCCCTGCGTGAGCAGGTACAGTAATTTTGCATGGTTGCGCGGGGTATACTCCGCTATCCCGATCGCGAGGTGTCATCAAGTACGGGGGTCGACGAGACGCACGCGTGGCATCTGGCAGTAGGTCCACACCCGAGCCCTTGAGATCATCTTCATCACCAGATTCATCGTCGTCAGAGTCGCCAATAGTAACTCCTTCAGTAGTGGTCGGACGTTTGGGAGGCAACTTGTCACCCAACGCAATAGTTCGTGTGGGAGGTGGCGGATGCTTACCGAAAGTTTTACGTTCGGAAGTGGTAGGTGCACTGCTGGGAGGATGGTCCAAGTCTAACGATACACGGGCAAGATGATTCGGGGAAGGATGAGAGCTGTGTGGTGGAGGCGGTGCTAAACGGGCAGAGGTTGAAGGTCGTGGAGTTTTAGGAGAAGCAGCCAAGTCTTCAGCTTGAGCTACAGTTGAGCGGCGTACAGGCAGAGGAGGCGGGGCACTTATGCAATTCGAATCTGGAACACAAACTTGAGGCTCAGGTAAGGCCAAAGCTCGTGGTCTTGGAGGTGGCCTTGGGAGCAGGATAGAAGACTGAGAAGAAGAAGCAGAGCCCTTGTAGGCAAAAAGTTGACTAGAATCACTCTCACTTGAAGTTCGACTAGAGTTGGAGTTTGATTCTTGCTGGTGGTGATAACGATGATGCTTTCTTGCTGGAAGCGGAGGTGCTACTGCAGTTGTAGATGAGTCCGGATCATCTGTGGAGCTCTCTGTGGTATCTTCAGTGAATGGATCATCCAAGTCGGATACAGAATTCGAAGATGACGAGTGCGAGTGATAATCTTCCGGGCTTTCAAAGCTTATGAGCGGTTCAGAAGGAGTGAGAATACGAGGAGGGACCAATGGTTGGTCCGTCATAGATGATATGCTTGGTTTAGGAGAATGGCTAAATGGGCGAGAAGTTGTATTGGATGTGGCATTCCTAGAAGACGATAGGTAAATGGAAAAAGGATTTTCAGAGCTACTTACAAAAATCTGCTCCTCAACGCCGACACTCCAAACGTGGGCAGCACTTCCTCCTGTCCGCCTTCAATTGCAGGCACATTGAGAGAAGGTTCATGCTGCGGAGCCGAGTTGACCGAACCGTTCAATATAGCTGGATTCGGGACAGGTCGAAGCAGCGGGGAAACAGATGGAGACGGAGATGGAGATAACCGTGAACGAGACACTTTAGTTGGTGGGGGAGGCGGCGGGCGCTTTGTACTGGTAATCGCTTCGTTCGTGCTGGACTTTAGGCTAGATGAAGGTGAAACCGTACGAAGGTCGGGAGAGACCGCCGGAATGACAGCGCCTACAGGCGCTCTAACTGGAGATATCGGGGTCGGTACTTGCAGCGATTTACGATGAGACGCAGGAGCGGCATTATCCACGGCGAGTGATTCAAACTTGGATAATAAATTCTTCACTGCAGGCGTTGGACCAGACTCGATATCGAACGTATCCATCTTGCTGAAGAGCATGTGAGTACAGGAGTCCTGCGCTATAGCATTCATTACTCACTGAAGAGCTCCTAAGGTGGAGATTGACTCTAAACTCACACCAGAATTACCAATTTGCTCGCCAGAGCCAAATCCTGTGAGAACTGAATGTTAGTATCCGGCCCAAGATTCCTCATGATCTAATGAGCTCCCACAAGTTTCTTGTGCGCGTTAAGGTGAGTATATTGACTTTTGGCAAAGAGCGATTCGATGTCGGATGTTCACAGTTGACCAAAAGATTCCCGCTACTAGAAACGAAACTATGATCGCCATCAGTATTTACCATGATAATCAACGAGTGAGTAAAGCGTACGATATAAGCGGCTCTTTGACTTCAGTGATATTGACACCGCAGATCGTCAGAGGTCGTGGTCGTCGTGGTACGAGTTGAGAAATGATCTGCAGCGCACAGACCTAACTTAAGCGCCTATAACTTCCCACGTTATTCACCATGTCATTCTTGAACTTCTTCTGAGGGAGGACCAGGGCCGAGAAATGGTTACTGCTCTGCACGCGTCCCATCATCTGTAAGTAGTCACGAAGCAGCATAGTATCCGCTAATCCTCACAAGTATAGAGCTATACTTTTTTTACCACGTACTAGTCAAATGCTGGATCGGAAAGCTTCCTATAGTAGCTGCTATCTGACAACACAGCTCTAGTCCCGAGATGCTGTCAATGGAATAATGCGCTTTCTAAAAGCTTTGTTTTGCTTTCACCGAGGGTGCGTCTTATCTCAACCAACGAACCGGTATAAGAGCGAACGACAAAGTGCAGCCTAGAAACTGACTCCTTTCTCCCAGCCGTGATTAGTCACGCCAACGTTGATCATTATTGAGTTTACATATCTATGAAAAGGTTGCTCTTCCGAGTTCGAGTCCCTCTCACAAGTTTGCCCCTTCCAGGATGAACATTTTATTCTATGGGAAAAAGTTCCGCCGAGAGAGGACTGTACGCCGTGTACATAGCCAGAAAGCTGGGACCAGCACAATCGGAAGACCTCAATAACTATGGCAGACGTTCAGCCAATTCACGAACTACTACGCTTGTCTCGCAAACCTTCGACATACCGAATTATCCGTTCCGATGCGCTTCAAAATGCTTCCGACTGGTTGCCGAATCGTCCAAGCTCAGAAAATATGACCCGCGAGCTGCCCTTTCTGCGACAGCCTGACAGTGATTCGTTCTCAAGAGTCCTCAAACAAGGAAGATCAGAAGCTGATTTCATGTTCTAGACTTGAAGCTCGCCCGAATACAGGCACTTTCTCGTCTGGCTTTTGGAAGATGGTGATCTTTTAAGTTCTTCTGTGGAGGAAGGCAACAAGACTCCGCGATTCCGGTCAATGTGTAATTCCATCATGTCGTTAATTTTTCTTTCCTTCACCACCATCCGAGCGCGACATCAAAAGAATGTCAGCCTGATGACATTCCCAGGTAATGACGCCGACGATTATCGGATATCTTGGGGACATGTTTCCGATGTCAAAAACGCAAGTCCGGGGAGCATTGCTTGAGACAACATCTGGAACATGTTTTGACCACCTCCGCAGGATGTCAGCCAGGATATCCAAACGACGAAGCTTTCTTCACGGCGGTATTGCTTGGTTATGGGGGCTCAGTTTCGATGCTTGTTACTGTATATGGAACAATCTAAATCATTGACATCATATCGCAATATGCTCGGGATACATTAAGCTCCAAGGACAGTATGAGTATGAAAGGAATGTTATGTGTTTAATCTTCGTGAGGCAAAGGAACGAGAGCAAGTGAATCCAGATGTTCTACAACGTCGTCTGCAAGTTGAACCTTGTACTTTTGCTGGTCGTCTTTGAGGATAGCTGCGAAAACACTAGAGAAACAACGATGACATCAATACACAGTGGTTTGTGTACAAAACATCACTTACGCTGAGATCTCTGCTTTGTCGCTAGCTTTGGCTTCTCAGACCTGCTTGAGTTTCTTGTCCACAGTTTTCCAGAAATCAGCATCAGCTTTTCCAGTTTCGGCTTTCACAGCCTCCTCAACATAGATACAATGCTGGGAGTACTTCAGAATACAGCTGAACAGATGAAGGAGAGCTTACCAGGAAAGCAATACGTGCAACAAGGGGCAAAGACACAGTAATCTCACATCCCTTACCTCCAACTCCAGTGACAAAGGCTCGAGTCAGCACTACAATGTCGGTGAAAGGACCTTCGGACGCTTTCATATTCTTATTGAACTTGCCAACGGACTTGCAAAGCTGGGAGAAAACGAATGAGCACTTGAAGACACGTTACATTTCAATGTACATACGATCGCCTTTGCTTCATTGCAATAATGAGTAAACCTTGAGCCGATTTTGGACTCGATGACTTTCATGGGTTTAAGCTCTCGGACTTGTTTTAGAAGGAGGTTCAAGGAACTCTTCTTCAGCATTTTCTGCGTGTCGGGTGTTCGAAATTAGAGCACTCGAATGTTTTAAGAGAGAACTTTACATGCCATCAAGTTTTCATTGAGCTGACCAAGATATGCTGGGACAGCAGGGTTGAGAAAGAGATTGACCGATTGCTCCTCAATTTTTGACTACAGATAGTAGCATGTAAGCGAAGTCAAGGAAGAGAAAGTGATGTGGCACCGAATACATTCAGTGCTGCTGAAATCTCAAATTTCGCATTCTGTGGTTGGATAGTGTCAAGCTTATGTGGCAAGAGGCTGATCATTTTCGAAGCAAGCCAGGTGTCTCGTTCATGTCCACTTTCAATCTGAAAAGTATATGAAGAGTGAATAAGATAATGAAATAAGTTATGCTTACTTCGGCAAATCTAACTAGCTCATCTTCCTCAGCCGGCCTAAGATGCATGCTCCTTGCTTGTTACGAGCATATTGAACAATATCACCCTCAAAAAGCCGCTTCATTCTACCAGAACAAGCTGGTGTTGATGATGCTGAGGTCAAGAATGTATATAAGAGATTAGAATTGTCTTCGAGAGTTCCAACTGGATTCCTTGGGCTTTTGAACACCATTTGAGTTTGAGATAGAGTGGATGGTGGCTGTTTCTCCCTGAAGCTGAGTTATAGGTAGCCGGAAGTGGGACTGCAGTGGACTATTGAGCAAAGCATCGAGGCTGGACATCTCAAAGAATATGAGTTGACAGGACGTCGAAAAGAACTAGCAAGAGACTTATGGATGTGAAAAAATGAGCATAAAAGATATAATACAAGGATATCAATGTGACATTAATGCTGCATATCCTCAGGATATCCCGGGAGAGATGGCAAGAGGTCCTTGTCATCTCTCAACGACGTGGCACAAAGGTAGGTCATTTTGACATCTTTAGGATACATATTTGATATCATCAGCCGATGCCATGAGGACATCGGCCTCTAACTATCCGGGCGATGTCCAACCCAGTTGGTGGTGTTTCGCGACAACTGGAGCCCATTGAAGCTTACCGAAACACGGTGAATCGAATTGTCCTCATGTCCGTTATCATTTACATCACATTCCGTACAGTTGAACGCAGTGATTGTGTACTCGAAAACAGTCGTCTAACGTTATGAAAAATCACCAATCACAGCTTTCTTGCCACTTGACATGATACAGTTCTTACAGAACCCTGACGGCCAATATACTCCGAACTCTGGTTCCATTCTATCAGGCGTATTAGAATTTTCATTGAGTGGACTTTGAAATTTCCGTCCTCTCTGTCATACGGTTTAGGATGCTAACATACATACTCTTTGTGATCTTCGGCGCGTTAATTCTGTGGTGTCATTAATCTTTTTTGCTGCGTAAATTGAAACTCGTTCAGAACTATTTCGGCACAATTGGCAAGTACAACGGCGATATGGTGTAGTCTTGTTACTTGACCGGAGAAAACATATTTCTCAGTCGAGAGTGGTCGAGAATTTTGGTCACACCTGCGATCCTACAATTACGTTAACGGCTATCGTGTTCTTGTCCTTGAATGGTTCAGTTTATCGCAAGGATGAATGCCGTATGCATAGATGAATAACGCATCCACAAGATGTTTTGAGGGCATGGTACGTTATGCATACCCCCAAAACTTCAATCGATTACTGACTCTGCTCTCAAACTTACATTCTACCAGTACATAGACATAGACGTACCGAAGGTTTGACATTCTGTACGCATCTGTGTCTTCGGACAAAGTGCATGATTGGTTAGGCTGACATCGAATGGCTTCAGGACATTTTCTGTCTTCGCACGGAAGAATTCAAGAAGGTGATGCTTTTTGCAGCCTCGTTGCTTCTTCCGTAAACCGTTTTTCACAGAAAGAAAAAACCGGGGGTAAGAACGGCGTTCGAGGCAAGGTGAAGCACAAGGTAATTCATGACCACAATATCAATGTTTCATACCGAATTCATTGAAAGTTCGATTGATTTATTTTGACACGCAAATCAGCTAAAATACTTCCTCGAGCGCTGACTAAAGAAAGGGTATAAAAGCTTCACAGAAAATCCTCGAATCTTCACTCGAACTTCCCTCAGTCGTTCAAGTAATCCGCTCTCTACATTCAGCATCCTCCTTTGACCCACCGAAACTCATTAATCATGCAGTTCAAACTTGCCTTCGTCACCGCAGTTTTTGCTACCCTTGCGGCTGCCACCCCCACACCCCGCACTGAACCCGCTGGCAGTTGCTCTACTGGTCCTGTCCAGTGCTGCAACACTGTTGAGTCGGCTAACAGCAGCGGTATTGCTGGCATCCTTAGCCTGCTTGGTGTTGTCCTGGAAGACTTGGACGTTCTTGTCGGTGTTACTTGCTCCCCCATTACTGTTATTGGCGCGAGCGGTAGCAGCTGGTAAGTTCTCTGTTGGATGTAATAGACGGAGTGTGATATTGATTTTTTTCTTGTAGTTCTGCTCAAGCTGTTTGCTGCGAGGATAATAGCCATGGTGAGCTCTTGACTTTCGCTAATTATTAGCTGAGTAACTTAATCTTTACTGACTCATCTTTTCAGGCGGCCTCATCTCCATTGGATGTCTTCCTGTTACTCTCTGAGCGGGAGGAAACACAATGTCTCCCTATCGAATGCATTCTTTGGACTGATTGAATTTCAAACACTCGTTTATTGGCCCCAACATAACGGGATTCATACATTTCCATGAATAGTTCACATGTATCTTAATATTTCTGGTTAATTGTGATCTTTTCTCTCTGGTGACTTAGGTCCACTCAGCTCGAATGACCATAGTCCTTGCTCTGTGATTTGTTCGTATCGTGACACCGCGAAATATTCGTGCAATCCCTGTCAGGGCTGAAAATCGGTCTGCCACGACCTACTGAACCTTTCCTTCCTTCTTCCTAATCTTAGCTTCCTTCTCGTTAATCACATCATAGCCAGACATACATTCCTCCCACTGCAAATCAAACCAATGTTCCTATAGTTTTTTAATCGGGATTGTGTAATATTCCAGATTTTGAGAACTTACAACTTGTTGTTCTGTCACGCCTTTATCCACTTTGAGAATCCCTGGATAACCGAAATCCAGAACTTTGACTTCACTGATAGGAAGATTGACAGAAATGTGTGTGGCTGTCCGTGTTCCACCGAAGAGGAGATTGTTACGGTGGAAATCACTGTATACAGAACGAGGGGTGTCGGTAAACCAGTCTAAGGGAAAGTATTTACATACGCGTGAAGAATCCCTTTCGTGACAGCCCAATTAACGACTTGCTTTCGGATCATCGGTTTTGCGTCGCCCAACATCCTCTCTCTTTGCTCGGGATCAGCGTGCTTGTATTCTATGGTCTCCTTTATTGGTACTCCATCCAATTTCTTCATCATTATGACCGCAGCTTTTGTTTTATCAGGTCGAACGGGAGCTATACCCGAGTCAACATATAGTCCAACAGCTTTGAGGGCTTTAACTTCGCCTATGTATCTATCACCTATGCCTCTATCACCTATTGGTTCCCGTAATACTTTCACGACAACCTCGTCTTTTGTGTAGCCGCTATAATCTTTCTTCAGCTTGGCCACGCCGTCATTGTTACGACCTCGATTGCCATCTATCGGGTCACCAATGTCTTGTGTGTCCAAATCTAGAATTTTGGCTATGTGCATACAATCAGGACCATAACGAACAAACGTAAATGACATCTACTCACTAAACGCTGTCCGATCTTCCTCGTCTAGGTACGCGTAATCACCGTAAAATTCCAGAATCCAAGGAGGCTGTAAAAAGTGAGATTGTGATACGGTGTTGATACGGTACATCGCTCACATTGCGCTCTTTTGTAGTACCAAGCAATTCTTCCTTCATTGCTTTATCGTATGAGAGCGACAGCGACGACGGCGCAGCATGGGTGATCGCCGCAAGTAAAATCGAGACAAAAAGGAGAAGCCTGAAGAGAATAGAAGAGCTTGCAGTACACATTGCAGAAGAAGGAGGGATGAATGGAAGCGTGGAGGAGGATTAATGAGTACGAACAAGATTTTGCTCTGACCCGCAGAGGAAGTTAGAAGAGGATCGACCGGACGCTGCATTCCTTTTGACTTGCAGAAGGCGGTTGAACACCTTAGGCGAAGTAGGGCCATCAAACTGATATATGTATCTGATCAAAATGTCTCACGCCTCAATCATTGCTTGAAGGTCCGCCACAAGTCCCCCCATCCTCGTTCAAGAATGAAAGGTTCACTCATCAAAAAACTCGAGGCCAAACTCATTACAATCACAGTGATGGTTCTACAAGCATAGTCATGCGATCTTCCCTCTCAACGTAGTCCAGAGATCACGTTTCGCAAGATTTTTATATCGTCGCCAAATACCCTCTCTGACTAGCTTCCGCCGTCAAGGGCACCATATGACTATTCCGTCGGAGCGTCTTGAGCTCCTTGAGACAAATGCTCTTGGCTCAGCCGTTAAATGAGCATCCCCTGCTGAAACCGTGATGATGATTTCTCACTGGCACTCACCGCCGCTTTTGGTAGACGTTGGAAATCGACATGGGTGATTTCAATAGGCACAACGTTGTTGAATGATGGACACCTGTGAGCGAATTTTCGCTAATGTATAATGATCTAGCAGGGATGTATAGATTTTCCAAAGAATGCCCACACTCACCTACCCAGGGTTCAACCTTCAGAAACAAGTCTATGGGCCTGTCTCAGATTTGTGCTTTTGTTTTGTGGTAGGCGAGCCTCGCCTATCCGCATAGATACTAGCTTCCAGAGACTAAAATAAGCCACTATTTTTGAATCGAAATTCATCCAGATCTTTTTCTAGAGTCCTCGTTCGCACACCCTGCTGGAGAAAAGCACTCTGCAAGTCCATCATTCCAGACTCAGGTCGAGTCCGCAGGAGCTCGAGAACAGTATTGATATTCAGAAAGAGTCAGTTTAGCCTCGCCAGAAGAATTGTAAATCACTCAGACTTAGCCATAACTTCTCCAGCTCATTATTGCCCCCAGTGCTTATGAAGTTCTTCGCCTTGTAGACAAATGTCTGTAGTAATTTCCTTGGTTAACACAGTTGAAGTCGCTCTGGAGCCAAGAAGAGAAGCCACGAGTACCATGGCTGAGGCTGGCGCCTCATGAGACTGTCGTTGTCGACCTTCTATCATCGCTTACATCCAAAGAACCATTTAGGACGGACGCTAGAGAACAATGAAATTGATCAAGAAGCCGCAGCCTGGCCGCAACATCATGCTCGTACAAGTAAGTTGAGGAGAAGTTCGGAAATGCCAGGAACGACGAATGCGGCGAAATTCCTAGTTTCAGTGTCGCAGTTTATGCGAGAATCTGTCAGTCGAAGTACTATTGCATATCGAGTGTTCGCAAATGACTGATAGAGCTTCGGGTTTAGGGTGCGCGTAAATTCTATTCCTCGCTCAAGGATTCTACAACGAAGGTGAGTTTCGGGAGGACGCTGGTATAGTTTTGGATGAAACCGGTAGACTTCACGTGTTGTCCTTGGTTGTATTGATGAGCAGCAAGCCAGAACGATGAAACAACGTCAGTTTATAAGTTGGACATTCTTTGTTTTTTCTCGTCGTAGAGCTCGCGGGTGTAAGGTCGAAAAAAACAATGATATTCTTCAAGCTGTAGGACGTACCGCAACAGAGTCATGATTTCGTTGATACCAAAAAAATTGGAGTATATAACTAAAGAAAATTATTCTAGCGAATAATATCATAACTTGCGCGAGAGTGAGCTGCCTCAGGTGGTAAACCCGCGTTTCTAGAGTCTAGTGATTGGTCGTGGAATACACCACTTTTTTTCCTTGCTTACCATCTTTCATCAAAGTTGTGAATTCGCAACACAGACCAAAAGTCAAAGTCTGTCAGGTTTGAGTGGTCACTGCTCCATGGATATGGGATGCTGCCCTTTGAGAGTCGAGTCTGAGCTTTGACTTGAAGCTGAAGTTGAGAGGACGGCTGCGCGGACAAGATGCCGATCCTCTTCATTGGAACTCCACGCCGAATCGAACGGCGATAGGGGACGAGGTTTAGATGGGGTGTGCAAACTTCTTCATCATCTGAACCGGGATGATGGCCAGTACTGTAAGCACAAGTCTTTAGGATCGTTCTCCGTATCCTCCTGGGTATCGTCATCTAGGCCGAAGTGCACTGTTGGCCTTGGCTCAAACCTTGGCTCAGAAGCAAACGAGCAGCTAGAGCTTTGCAAAAATTGTTGAATTATTGGCGGCTTTGTCCATTCGCCACCGACGACGACGTAGCCTCGGAATTAGGGATAACTGTATTTCCCCTCGAGTACGAACCTGTTTCTTAGAGAGCGTCTGTGGTGGAATTCCAGGAGCCTGTCTGGGAGAGTGAAGATCGTCTGAGGGTTCGCGCTGTGCAGAGAATGCGTCACCTCTAAACTGTACTTCCCGTGGCATGACACGCTGTGTCTGTTCAACGAATGATGGCAAGCAAAAAGGGTATGGAGAGATTTGATAACGAGAAGTTTCTGTAGCGAAAGCGCTTAGAAAAGCCAAAGCAGCCTTCAGTCAACTCCGAGATACACCATCGTATTGTAGTTGAAACTCGACCAATGTTTCTTCAAAAATCCTCGTCGCTACACCCTGCTCAATGGCAACATCATGCCATAAGTTTGGTATTCTGAAATCAACATTTCTGACGAGCTGAAAGACAGCTGGGTTATTACTTTGAAATAAGTACGACAGAATGAGATCAGATTCTGGAAAAAGATACAAAAGATGAAACACCATACTTTAGCTTCCTCAAACTCTTTTCTTACATTATCACCTCGAAGTCGAATGATATCTGCGGTAATTTCGTTTGGAAGAGTTGATCTGACCACTGTGACCAGCGAAACCGCTGGAAACAAGAAGTGTACTAGTGCATGTATGTGGAAGTAAGAGGGACATTGAAATTTCAGGAGCCTCAGAATTCCAAACACTCGTTAACATTGGCATACATTCCATGAATAGTTCACATGTATCTTATAAGTTATGAAATATTTTTTGTTAATTGTTACCTGTTCTTTCCGGTAACTTAGTTCCACTCAGCTCAAATGACCATATACTTGATCTGTGATTTCCATCCTCAGGTGTATTGTGAGTCGTGACAACACAAAATATTCGTGCAATCCCTGGACCCTGTGAAAACCGGAAATTGGTCTCGCACGACCTACTAAGCCTTTTATTCATTCCGCCTAATCTCATCATAGCCAGATACTATACATGCCTCCCACTGCAAATTAAACCAATTTTCCTGTACAAATTCGATTGGGGATTAGGTGATATTCCAGCCTGAGGTCCTGAGACTTACAACTTGTTGTTCTGTCACGTCTTTATCCACTTTGAGAATCCCTGGATAACCGAAATCCAGAACTTTGACTTCACTGATAGGAAAATTGAGAGAGACGTGTGTGGCTGTCTGTGTTCCACCGAAGAGGAGATTGTTACGATGGAAATCACTGTATACAGAACGAGGGGGTGCCAGTGTCAGTAACCAGTCTAAGGGAAAATATTTACATACGCATGAAGAATCCCTTTCGTGACAGCCCAATTAACGACCTGCTTTCGGATTATCGGTTTCGCGGCGTCAAAAATCTTCTTTCTTCGCCGGGGCTTAGCGTTCTTATATTGCATGGTCTCCTGTATTGGTACTCCATCCAATTTCTTCATTATTATGACCGGAGCTTCTTCTCCATCAGGTCGAACGGGAGCTAGTCCCGAGTCGACATATAGACCAACAGCTTTGAGGGCTTTGACTTCGCCTATGTCTCTACCACCTTTTAATTCCTTTAATATTTTCATGACAACTTCGTCCTTTTTGTGGCCGCCATAATCCTTCTTCAGCTTGACAACGCTTTCACTGTAATCACCTCGATCGCCATTTATCCGGTCACCAATGTCCTGTGTGTTCAAGTCTAGAATTTTGGCTATGTGTATACAATCAGGACCATAGCAAACAAACGAAAATGAGATCTACCCACTAAACGCTGTCTGATCTTCCTTGTTCAGGTACGTGTCATGACCATAGAATTCCAAAATCCAGGGAGGCTGTAAAAAGTGAGATTGTGATATGTTAATACGGTACATCGCTCACATTGCGCTCTTTTGTAGAACCAAGCAATTGTCTCTTCATTCTTTCGTCGCCTGAGGACCACGACGACGACGGCGGCGGCGGCGGCGCAGCATGGGTGATCGTCGTAAGTAGAATCGAAACAAAAAGGAGAAGCCTGAAGAGAGTAGAAGAGCTTGAAGTACACATTTCAGAAGAAGGAGAGATGAATGGAAGCGTGGAGGAGGATTGATGAGTACAAACAAGATTTTGCTCTGACCCGCAGAGGAAGTTAGAAGAGGATCGACCGCACACTGCATGCCTTTTGACTTGCAGAAGGCGGAACAGATCATCTTAGGCGAAGTAGAGTCTGATCAAAATGTCTCTCAAAAACGCCTCAATCATTGAAGGTCCTCCGCAAGTCCCTCATCTTGATTCATCGTTCAAGAGTTCAGGACCCAGGCCGACAAGGATACTATCTCATCAAAAAACCTCCGGCCAAGATTTCTATAGCGTCGCCAAATACCCTCTCTGACCAGCTTCCGCCGTCAAGGGCACCATATGACTATTCCGTCGGAGCGTCTTGAGCTCCCTGTGCAAATGCTCTCGGCTCGTATATGTGATTTTTAGTCTGGGAAACATAGCCATTAGATGAGCATTAAACCAGATTAAACCGTGATGATGGTTTCTTACACACCGCTTCTGGTACATAGACGTTGGAAATCGAGTTCAAAAGGCGTCGTTAGGCGTCGTTAGGCTTGTATTGATCAAGAATACACAGCCCTTCACCTGGATCTGGATTTCATCATGTTCACGAAGATCTCTTTCCAGCGTACTCGGGGGCGAAGGACTTTCGATTGCAGAGATTGATACGGTCCTTCGATACGAGTACCATGAAAACTTCCGAAAATTGCAGCTTACCTGGAGGCTGGGGTCATTGATTTGGGTGTGTTTGACCTCAGGCTTTGACAAGGAATTGGGAAAGCACTGTGCGTTTCTTACAAGAGCGAAATGGCGTTGCGAAAAACCAACAACATCCACTGGCAGTGTAGGAGTAATGGTCTGCATGCACACATAACCCTTACCATTAGCAACAGGACAACCAATCTCCAAAACCATTACTTACAGTGCTTCGTGTATTCGCATCAGACATGGTCATCTTCACACTAACGAAACTTGATCAAAACCGTACAAGATGTCGATCAGAGCTCCAAGGCTGCATCAAAGAGGGATATTGGACGCTCGTTGAGTGAAGCAGAGGAATCCACACAGAATTTTCTTCATCCTTTGATCTCTTAATAGAAAATAACGGAGATAGCGCAAACCAAGAGAGAGAGAGATAACAGATTAATCCAAATGGTATGACTGCACCACTCTTGAGATTCCGAAGAATCCGGCTGTGCTGCGGTGTACTATCGTGAGTGAGTTTCCCTCGGTTACAAGATTGCTCATAGAACACACCGGTGGGAGAATTTTCGTTAATGTATCATATGCATGTTCCAGCAGGGATGTAGATTTTCGGAATATCGCCCACACGGCCCTGTCCGAGTCTCAGATCTGTGCTTTCGTTTTGTAGATAGGCAAGAGATCCGCATACTAGAAGAGACTAAAATAAGCCACTATCCCTGAATCGGAACCAGCCCTCATTCGCACACCCTGTTGGAGAAAAGCACTCTGCAAGTCCATCATTCCAGACTCAGTCCTTCGCAGGAGCTCGAGAACAGTAGTATCAGAAAGAGAAAGAGTCAGTTTAGCCTCGCCAAAAGAATTGTAAATCACTCAGACTTACCCGGTGATCATTATTGGCCCTGTCTTCGCCTTGTAGATGACTGTATTCGTCGATTCCTCTCGAGTACGAGCCTATTTTTTTGAGAGCGTCTTGTGGTGAAATCCTAGGTGCCTGTCTAGAAGAGTGGAGGTGGTTTGAGGGTTCGCGCTGTGGAGAGAATGCGTCACCTCCACGGGAAGGGGGAGACGACTGTACTTCCCGTGGCATGACACTCTGTGTCTGTTAAACGAGAGATTCGATAACGAGGAGTTTCTGTAGTGAAAGCGCTTAGAAAAGCCAAAGTAGCCCTCAGTAATTTGTAATTTGGATACACCATTGTAGTTGAAACTCGACCAATGTTTCTTCAAAAATCCTCGTTGCTACACCCTGCTCAATGACAGCACCATGCAAATTTGGAATTCTGTTATCAACATTTCTGACGAGCTGGAAGACAGCAGAGTTAATACTATGAAATACGACAGAATGAGATCAGATTTTGATAAAAAGAAACAAAGATGAAACACCATACCTTAGCTTCCTCAAACTCTTTTCTTAATTTGATTATCTCTTCACCTTGAAGTCGAATGATATCTGCGGTAATTTCGTTTGGAAGAGTGATCTGAGTGGCGAAATCGCTACAAACAAGAAGTGTAGTGCATGTATGTGGAAGTAGGAGCAACATTGAAATTTCAGGAGCCTCAAGCAGGACTGACATTATAAACCTTTCCGAACCACCTAATGTAAGTTTCAGGGCACTTGGGTGACATTAATAGGAGGATTTCCTTGGTATCCATTGAGAGACCGCAGTAAGAAGGCCAATGACATGGGAATTTACTTGGAACGTCAAAGCTAATAAGTTTGAAGGCAGGATGTGACCTGCGGCGGACGCCTTTTTTATAACACCAGGCGCCTGTTTGGAAAAGTGCGCACAGTTTAGACTCAGATTTCTTTCCAAAGATTCTAAAATTTGGGTTTCGACTAATGGCGAGCGCGTTGAAAAAAATCATCTCTGACCACCGCAGGACTCGAACCTGCAACCTTTTGGTAACCTTGTTTAGCAATCGAAGCCAAACGCGCTACCATTGCGCCAGGTAGCCATACTGCTTGCACCGTAAGTGTGATTACTCTATCATTATCCACAGCAATACTCGCTTCTACTTGATGTCGGTTTCTTTCTTAGAGAGCACCTTTCAGTACGGTGTAACACTGTACATACGCATATCGCTGAGGGTAGCATTCGGAACATAATCTTAAAATGAGCTCTCTAATTCTATATCCAACAACCTCTACCATGCCTGAACCGCGTGGATTTCATATCAAGGCCTGCAGGTCTTCTGCCTCCAACATAAATATAACCGTCGCATCCTAGTAGTGCGTAACCGCCCATTATTTCATGGACAACTACCGCAAAAGCAGATACTCCTCCACAAATCTCCGAGCTACTATCATGACCCTCTCCGTACCTTCAAGCGTCTCTCTCCTACAGAACAATTACATTTGTACTTCCGCCGCCGCCGTCGGCTTGTTGGCTTATCATAACTCCAGTTCCAAACAATACTGCTTCCATGCCGCTACTTTTCTGAAAGTAGTAGGTCGAAGGACTTCCGCTACCATCTTCAGAGATGTCCCTCGACTGTTACTCAGTTTTACGCGCTCTGGATTTATAAATTTAGGCTTATATTTGGGTCACCTCAAAAACACGTCGGTGTCTCCACGATGCATCCTGAAAAGGTTATACAATCGATTCCGACATTTCCTAATTCCTTGGTGGCCCGGAGAACTAAGGCTCCCTTATTCGACATACCCCACCCAAGAAGCAGAACAACGATATTGGGACTCTGCGAGAGCATTTAGAAGGCAGCTGCAGAGTATGGATGCAAGATTCTGTGCCCCTTGCTCTTCCAGCCTCAAAACGAAGAATGATTATGAACAGCGAGTTCCAGTTATATCATCGTATCAACCTGCGCTTCCGCCTCTTCGAAATTCTCGGGATGTTGGCAGAAGCTTAGGATCAGGCTATGAGAAGGAAAAAGCGAAGAAATATTTTCTTACGACGAAAGCATTCTGTAAATGGCATCGAATGACATTTCCTGATCAAGTACGTTCACTTGCCCCTTCAAAAGGACTGTTGACAAATGTGAATGTCTTGATTTTCTATTCCCTGTTTCTCCAGCCCTCCCTCAAACCTCTGACAGCTGCTCGCTTGAAAGAAACATACAGTGACCATGAAAAACAAGAGATTCATCGGATCTCGAGGCTCGTACCCAACAAAAAGGCGTTTCAAAAGAATGACAATTTGCTCGATTCGCGTAGATACTATTATCGAGATATGTGGGATTCGTGGCAGGAGAAGCATTCATTGGACGTAGTAGAGGTGATTTTTGAAACAGAATAATTGTAAATTAGTGACCGCTATAAGCAGTATAAAATTGAAACGGCCCGGGGGTTGATGGAAATACAGCAAGTCCCATAGTGAACTTGGAAGCAAAACGTTATGGTCATCAAATGCAAGGATACCTACCACACTGGTGGCTTGAGGAATGGAACTCAGCCATGCTCTTATTATTGGACACGAAACAAAGGATCGGTACAGGCCTCTTGTCTTAGATAATTGCGAACCAGAAAAATAAAGATAAGGAAAAGGAAGAGGCAGATTCGGAAAGCCATAGACAGAGATTCAGCTTCGAAATTCGCGAATCGTGACGACGAGCAGTACTCCGGCGATAATTCGGGTGCTGGCTTGTGTTGAGCCCTAGTCAATACACTCTATTGCCAACAAATCATCACGATCTTTTATCTATCTGGTTACATACTCTTTTATTCCAAGGTATGCATACCCGGCTTGTTCAACTCCCCCACCTGCTTCCAAGCGTCTCTCCCAGTAATCTCCGACCACCATCGCGCCACGTTTGGCCTTTTCTCGGACAAAAATACCTGTTCGTCACACTGAGCTTGCAAGGCAAACCCGTTAGGAAGGTGATAGATGTCTGCGAGACTATATTGCTGACAGAGCACAATCACTTTGTCAGAGTCGAAGGACAGTGATGTTGTTCTACGACTTACATTCCCTCCGATATATCTTTGTTTACCCAAAATGACTTCATACACATCCAAAACGAGTTCAACGCGTTTAAGCAGGACAACGTACAATTCATCATCACACGATGCTCCCGTTTTGAACCTTCGTAATTCGCATGATCCGGGTTCATCAGGACGATGCCCTAAGGCTTTTTCGTTGAAACAAGAATCTAGAGACTCACGGTTTGAAGAGTTTCTCATTCAGCGCCGCGAAAACACAAGGGTCGACAGTCCCAGCTTCCATCGCCAGACCTTGCTCAAACAGTCCCCTCGCTTCGAGGTCCGTAGGATCGGGAACCAACTGCGTTCCTTGATCTGCGTACTTCTCTGCGATGTACCGACAGATGGCTCGACTTTCGTACAGACGGAAGCCATTCTCTTCCTCCTGTGCAGGTTCAATTATCTCGGTGGTTCCGCTTTACTTGGACGGACACAACGAATGAAATAGCTCACCAAGACAGGAAGCAAACCCCAAGGCTGCATCTCTTTGTACGCTGGTTCCTTGTGTTCACCTTTGACGATGTCAACCTCGATGATCTCGAATGGGACCTTCTTCTCGACGAGAACGCAGATGACGCGTTGGGCCGAGGTAGAGATTCCGTGAGAGTAGAGTTTGAGGACCATTTCTGCTCTTATATCTGCTAGAACTCGTTTTGTATATTCGTTGCGTTCAAGGGTAAGAAGAGAGTTCTTGGGAAACTTGGGAAACAGGATAGCCCAATACACTCCAATATATGAGGCTCGGTAACCACCTCGCTTAATGGCTCTGGGAAGTGGACTACCGCTGAGGAGGATAAAGTTTGAGCTTCGGCCACCCGAAGGTGTCTCTGTTAGCTTACAGTTGCAGGTCCAACCGGAGATAACCCTCTTGTGTTGATGCACCATCGCACGGAAGCCCGCCTATGTTCCCATTGACTCCATGAGAAGTATCCGTGAAGAACATCTCATTTCGAAATGTTGAAAGAGTATGCTACAGATATATGATACGTAGATTAGCCTCTAGGTGACGAGTATTTTGAGTGCAGAAGAATACATTATGAAGTCTAATATGCGATTGCAGCCGATGAAAAAGTTGGATGGTTACATTCTGGAAAGATGGAATCTTGAGCAGCGTTTTCTACGGAATCTAGTTCAGAATTTTCCCCATATTTTCTTCAGGTACAACTGTCGAGTGAGAACCATCAATGCTGAGGCAACGACGATCATCGAGCCTAGCACAGAGATGGTCCGTTCGTTCAGCACACTTGGACGCAAAAGAAGACATCTTACCTGCGTAATACCCTACAGCAGTGTAACCTCCGGTATTCGCGTTAATGGCACCAGATATTGGAGGACCAAGAAGAGCTCCGACTGCGCCGATAGTCATGATCATTCCTGTTCGTCGACCGATGTCGTGCACATCTGACATCTCGTAGATTGGCATGAGAAAACAAGAAACGTATACCCCCGAGGCAAACCTGTGATTCCACCGACCATCAGTAACGAGAAGAGCAAGAGAGATCAAAAACTAAAGTCGTACCCGTAAATGATAGCAACGACAACAAACCCAGCTTTTGTTTTAGCAAACGGCCAAGCATATGTCAGTGCCGCCGCTACTAAAGTCATTGGCGCCATGAAGTTGATGCCACCTGCAAGAGGATGAGTCGCTACAAGCAAGAATACACACCAGATGAGTGTACCTATTTTGTCGCATGCAATTCCAGACGACAATCGACCGAATCCAGAGGCAGCATTAGCGATCGAAACAAGATAGAAGGAAAAATCCTCGTCAATGCCTGCTGCCGACGCACTGATATCAATATAGGTAAGAACTGTCAATATTGCCTCAGCGTCAGTTCAAAAAGCACAAAACTCGGATAATACCAGTGTAGAGTCCCAGAAAAGCTATAAGAGAGGATATACAGTAAACTGAGTACGGTGCCGATTTGAATGCAGCGAAATGAAACATTCCACCAGATATTCGCTTTGGGGGTAATCGTCGAGCAAGAAGCAGATTGGGAAAGGCAAGAACGAAAAGCATGATGAAACCTAAGATTCGCATGGTCCATGGAAAACTTGGACAAACAAAAGTCAAATAGAGAATTGTAGACGTATCAACATGAAAACTCACCCGACTTCGACGAGAAGCCTTCTGGTGGCAATAGGAATGATAGTTCCACCCAGAGATGAGCCACATGCGTTGATTCCAAGAGCAAGTCCACGTTTCTGGGGACGGACCAACGCTCAATATTTTGTAAACATCAAACGCCGCCGAGCATACCTTTTTAAACCAGTGACCCAAAATACCCATAGATGGTCCAAAGAGTGTACCGCAGGCCAACTGAAGTCAGGTACAGTTCAAATCACAATATTCTAGCATGTGCAATATCGAACGTACCCCCAGTGCTATTCCTTGACAGAGGAGAAATTGCCAGTACTCTGTACATTGTCCAGTGAGGATACTAGTGACTACTAGGATTACGCTGGCGAGTGCGAAAGGGATTTTGAAGATGCCAATATCAAACATTCGGCCGGTGACAAGTCCAGGCAAGAATATCAGGGCATACTGGGCTCTGGAGTAAGAGTTGTGGTCAAAGAGAGCAGACTAGCTCGCTGACCTGCACTGAGCCTATCCAAGCACTGAGATGAACATATAAGAGGCCGAAAGAAGGTCGACTATTGATATTACATACATGTCGGATGGCGAAGAATCTTTCAGAAGAGTTTGCTCGTAGTAGGATTGAAAGACCTGAGAAAGATCTGAGGATGTAGCGAAGGAGGAACGGAAAGCAAGACCCACACCCCAAGAATTAACAAATCCAAATCTAGGACGCGATCAGACGATGATTGTCAATTACATAGGACCCACGTACGTCGCAAAAGCGGACAAGGATGTCTGCAATGTATTGGAGTCGGAGTCAGCCAAAGAAATGAATGAAGAGAGAACAAGATTACTTACACCCAATACCATAGACCAGGCCCTTAAGCCACCATCAGGAAAATCATCCAAGTTTTCTCCCATCAGAGTCTTCCTGTCAATACTAGTGTCATTTCCAACGTCTTCGTCGTTCTTCTCATTGGCAGGAGCACCAGTTTCATGAACTGTTTCAAGCGAAGCCGTCTTGGAAATGTTGGCAGACATGAGCGCACGAGTCAGGAGAAGAAGGCAAAAATATAATCGCCAAAGAAGCAATTGCGAGTTTTGCGGCTCTTAGTCATAGTAAATGACTAGTCCAGCACTAGAAGATACGGAGACTGATAATGACTCATCATTGTGAAGCTTTGGACTCTGGAGTAAGTATTATACTTATGAGCTCTTGAAAGTTGGGCGAGCCCCGCGATGTTTTTAACATGAAAGAGGTTATGATTCATCAGTGGGCCAAGCCTGATTGTCACGTTTTGTCACGCCCATAAATTTCTGAAATTTCGCAGACAAACAATTGTATATCGAAGCTCGAGAATAACACCTCCATCATCGTCCCTTAACGATCCCTTCTCTTGAAATTCTGTACCTGGACTGTCGGACACTGGAGTCTAGGGGTACATATCGCATAGTCTGCGAATCTATCAAAGCATCCGGAACTTCTAAATTTCTGCGTGCTCAGAGTCTCTCCAGTTCTGTAGACTGGTCAGCGCTGAGCATCCGTGGTAGGCCTCCAAGCTCTCTTTTCTCTCCTTTCTCACATTCCGTTTTGAGCTTTCTTTACTTATATGATATATCTCTCTATCTATTGCTTAGCCGTCGTCATAGCAGTTTTAGACTATACAGAGTCGGATGAAACTTGAGATTGATTTGCATTTAGGGGAATCTAAGGAGAGTTCAGGGAGAACAAGTAACTGTCAAGCAACCCTAGACCCCTGGACCCAAACTGACCTATAGACACCCATACGACTCTCCGAGCGAAGCTCGTTTCTTCAATAGAAGTCCCCTCTAGGTCCTATCAAGCGATGTATCTACAGTCGTCTCGTCCTCGATATCCTTGTTCTCAACCCCGCTGGACGTAAAATTACTGCACGACTCGGACGAAAACGCTCCAGATAAGCGTCAATATCAAGACCCGTCGGCCTCCTCTTGGAATTTGTATCGTGATCATGATTGGAAATTTCATTATTGGTGTACCTGGTCATTGGTACGCCCCAAAGCAAAAGCATGATTCGTACTTAAGTTTCTCGTTCTATGATGAAGATTGCCTCCTACATCCCCCCCTTTTTTTTTTTTTTGGCTCCCATTGAAACGGGACCAAGATGACGCCCTTAGAGCTGCACCAAGCCGTGTTTCTTCTGGGCCCTTGGGTGCGATCATCTTTTTCTTGCTTTCTTCCGAACAATGACTCAACCTCTCGATTCGTTAGCTTATCGGGGCTTTCTTGGATGTTCTTCTGCAAGGCATTCTCTTTGGCCAGGTCCGTGATTTCGTGGTTATCTTTAGCCCGTAATTCGATCGACAACGTTCATCGAACAATAGTTCATCCACTACGCGCAATGGTACCGCGACGACAAGACTGGCTTGAAGCTTGCAGTCGTCGGTCTCGCCATTATTACCACCCTAAAATCGATCCAGGCCTTGTACGTTCGCGGAATTTTCAAGTAATGTCATTGTTCTAATGGATATTCGTCTCATATATAGTGCTCTTGTTTGGATCCTTTTCATCCGACACTTCTTAGATCTCCCCGGAGCCATCCTCTTGAATTATACAACTTGGTGGCAGTCAGGCAATCCGCTTATGGTACGTTATCTAGCCCCTTCATTCTCCTACATTGCTGATTCCTCTGCAGGTCGCCGCCATTGGACTCTACGTCCAGGCTTACTTTTGCTATCGGCTTTACATGATCGCAAAAAGCCCTTTGCCTGTTATTCCTCTGGCTCTTTTATTCTTATTTGCTTTTGCTGCTCTTTCAATCGGGGTAGGCTTTATCTTTTATTTACGACTTTAAGTCCGCATCTTAGTTTGATCCCCATAGACTTACTACATAACCGTTAGTGATACCCTCGGTATTGGCAGATGGTGTGAGTACTTTGAAATTGGTGAATCTTATAATTTACTGACCACTCCTTATAAAGTCGCGGCGCATCTTGCCTCTGTGTTCGGTATGCTCTTTAAATCCATGCAATGGAATTGCCTGCTTACCAAAATTCAGCCGGTGATCTCATGTTATCTCTCGTCACCGCCTACTTCCTCATAAGGTCCAAGAAGAATGTTCTTCCTCAGTACGTCGCAGTCAACGCTTTGCTTTTCCCGATGCAGTCTCCTCACGCTAAACGCAGAACCGTTGGTCTTATCACAGCGCTCATCAGGCTTACGTTTCAAACTGCTGCTCCCGCTGCAATTTGGTGAGCTACGGGCTTTGGTGGGATTGATCTTTTCCCTAATCTTCCATACAGCGCTCTGTTGAACCTAATCTTTTCACAAATCTACAACGGAAACGAGAACATCACTTCTACAGCTTTCAACATGATGCTTCCCAAACTCTATGCTGTCTCTATGATGTGGACTCTCAACGCCCGTCGGAATATTGGTGCTGCGTATGGTTCTAGCCGCGCGTATACGAATCCATCGAGTGTAGATCGGACTACGAGGCGAGGTCGAACAGGAGCCGGTGTACGTTACAAAACACTTCGTCCATTGCAGCCGTGACCTAATGATACCCATCCAATAGCGCCATGATCCAGACGTCGAATTGGGTGACTTTGGAGGAATCCAAATTCATACGCAACTTGACCGACACGTAGATGTGAGCGCTTCGAACTTGATAGGCAATAGACATGTAATAACGACTTTTTTCATAGGTCTGGAACTCAGAGGACGACGTCAAACAGGACGGACTAAAGATTGGCGAAACTTCAGAGAGTTCCGTGACAGTTCCAGTCAGTACGCAATACACAAAAGCGTGAGTTCTGAGAGGAGTTGTATTGAGCCTCTGTACCACGACTGCTCATCCCTTTCGTTACATATGTATGTTGAGAATATCATGTATTGTGCATTATTATTTTTATACATACTTACTTGTTTATCGTTGATCATGGGGACCCCGTTCGGAAAGCGACCAGGTGAAATTACAAGTGGACGAGGAGAACAAACCACATATCTTGAACTAACTGACATCGATCGCAGTAGATTCACTGACAGAAGCACTTCGTGGACCTTGGTCACTTTTTTCCCTAGCCAAACAAACTTAAGATGATGTGAAAGTGGAACTTTGCGAGCAGTGGTACTATTGAGAACAGCTTCTGTACAACAGACCAGTTGGGACTCTACCATTTCAGGCTCAAGGATCTCTAAAGCTGATTAAGTCATCCGTGATTGTAGCAACCATTGTTCAGCATTTGTGAATTCTATGTTGGCTTCATATTCCAACCCAGTTGACCAGGTTTGAGGTCAGTATGTTTTCGAGCAATAAAATATAAATGGACTTACAAATGAGACAATCAAATCATCGTCATCCAATTCATTCATTCTTTTTGGGTCCCATCCATGCTCTCGCAAGACCTTGTCCCAAGGTGATATAATATTCACTGGGGTGGGAGGTAGTATACTCCCCTTTGGAAGGCATTGGACCACGAAATCGTGGATCATGCCATTAACCCTACTAGAACCATCAATCAACAGGATAATCGCTTGAATTTAATACATACTCGTTTCCATAATCAACACACAGATAATGAGGGGCATTTGCAATGATTTCCATAGATGCATCTACACCTGCTTCTTGAAACGAGTTCATGAGACGCTCTGTATAGCTGAGTGGATAAACCAAGCTATTTTCCCCATGCAAAAGCTTGACTGGGCAAGAAATCCGCGAGAGTGAATCGGGCGGCTGGGGTTTACGGTTACAGAATATATCGTAGGTTATCAAGCGATATTCTTGCAAGCATTCAGCGGACCAATTTCTAAAATCTATAGGCATTGACATTTTGCATAATCTAGAGGTTCAATGTCAGTCAAAACCAATAGCAAGAAATGATCAACTGTCACGCTTGGGATAGATTCTTCATATTGTCGCTGAATGTATATTGACTATAACCCGTGGCAACATCCTCAAGTGCACCTGGCAAACCAGAAATGTAGAGTTCATATAATTCTGTTCTGCCCTGTTGCACATCTGGTAGCTATGCCATATTGAAAACATCACAAATTAATGTTGAATCAGGTAATTGCATTGAAGTAGATACCAGACTTACTTCCTCAAGGCAGGTATGAGACATAATGAATAATGATAAAACTTGATCAGGAATCATGACAGCTGTTTGAAGTGCAATGATGCTTCCTAAATCTAGGGCAACAAAATGGCAAGGGGGGAGTTGCAAAGCAGTCTGCCAAGAGTGATACAGGAATATGAAATTATAAAGGACAGAAACACTTACTATGAATGCTATCACATCCTCTGCTGCCTCTTCTTGACCATATTTTGTGGGAACTGTGTCACTCTCTGTATCTCCATGCCATCTCAGGTCAAAAGTTACCAGATTGAATCTTCGCAAAATTGGGTCTGAAAATTGGGCTAGAAATGAAAGTAAAGATATTACAACATTATGAACTATTGATTCGACACTTACAGTGGAATATGGTATGGTAGGCGAGTGCATGAAAGAATAGAAGAATAGGAAGTCCAGGTTCAATAACTTCTGCGTTGGCACAGAGAGGGGAACTGATAGTGTAGTGAAACCTGACTCTGCCCGTAGAGGACGTAATATCAATGAACGGCATCGCAGGATCAGTATTCACAGTCTGAGTCTGGCTTTCTTATATCCCATTGCTAACTTCACTGTCACATGCCATTTATTTAATCAGGATTTCGATCCCACAGTGCTATCCACAGTTATGGGTCAGATCGCCGTTGTTGATTCTGAGAAATATTTCTTTCTCATCATTGTCATGAGGCAATGTCAGTTCATCTCGAGAAGGATGATAATCATACTATAACTAAGTAGACGTAGTCCATGCACCTTCAGTTTATACTCAAACCTGGAGACTCGATCGATATAACTACTCATAATTTGTGAAGTCTGAAGATTTTGGTATCATAGTACATGAGTATAGGTGAACTTGCAACTCCAAGGCATTTGCCGATCATAGGCAGGACGCCTAGACCTGCTTTTGGGTGCAAAGAACATTGTAATAAATATTAGCAATATGTGATTAATTACCAATTTGGTGGTCGTGGTTTACTAGAATGGAGCAATTCTATATCATATAAGTTATATGCTGAGAATGGCTTGGAGGGAAGAAGGCCTGATTGGACGTTGAGGCCATGGCTTTTCCCCTTCGCTGCGTTTGATAAATCTTACTTACAATTTTCACCGACGGTAGGGTTACCTACATATTTCGAGTTGCCTACCGTCCCGTATTTATTCTTCATATGTATCGGGTCCCCCCTCAGTCGTTCACACATATTTGTGTGTTTTTGAGGGTGGGTACCTTCTCTTTTAAACCTTTAAACTACGTTATTCACCATTGACTTTAGATCCAACACTTACGGTAGTCAAGTTACAGGTAATTCAACCTGAGTCGTTCATACATATTTGTGTGTCTTTGAGGATCAAACACTTACGGTAGTCTTACATTATACTAGACTACCTACAGTCTCTACAAGATTGTGCCTACTTTATGCTATAATAATCTTAGTTTCTTGTAGCTTCTTGCTCTGGAATGTTGAAACTCATAGGGCAATAATCACCAGGAATAACAGATCTTGTAAGAAATTGATACTGCATGGAAGAAGATATAGTACAAAAATCCAGTGTATCATTATAATATTCTGAGCCACTAAACTTGTTCAATCACTATATTTTTTCTGCATGTGAAAGGGGATCCTCATGTCTCAAAGTGGTGTAGCGTTACGGCTCAAGTATAGGTCCCAGTATTTTTTCCATTCAACCGACTTATTGGTGTCTGGGACTCTTGGGACAGTGTTCAGGTATCGATCGATGTTTCTCGGAGACATCATGTCAGTGATAGTTACAGGCTACAGGCTACAGCCCGTCAGGAGTGTTCATTGCTTGTTGTAGGATGAGAAGAAGAAGAAAGCACTAAGTCACAGATGTATATTCGTTGGGCGAAATCTATCAAGGCAAGGGGTTATTTCGAGCGGAACCACCATCGGGAGTCGTCGTGAGTGCCTACTGATTATGACCAGTCGGCAACTAGATTAGATTGTAATCTGTATCGGGCCATCTGAGGCCAAGCTCACTTTCAAAAAGTCAGCAATCTATCAATCAGTGAATAAACCATAGGCATAGAATGAGACGAAGCGTTCCTTTGTTGAATTCCCAATTTCTAAAATGAACGAGCCTGAACAACCTTCGGAAAGGTACTACGCCTCAACGCAGTATCTCTTACCAGCGGATGAAGCAGAAACTAAAAGGTTAATACTAGGCTCTCAAATACTCCGGTCATAGAGCTAACTGCTGCGACGAGTAGGTTAAATAAACAACATGCCATCATTGTCAGGGCTTTTGAGGGGAGACTCTCTCTAGCACCAATCAGTCTCAAGACTGGAGATCGCGTGTTAGAAAGTGCAGCTGGAAGCGGTGAGTACTCACTAATCTTGATTTAACACGCAGTTCCTAATTTTTTGCTGGTGTATTCAGGTATCTGGGCACTGGAGTTCTTCGAATTTAATCGCACGAATGGTATCACCATTGACATGGAATGCATCGATATATCGTCCAAACAATTCCCTGCCGAGCGCCCACCCGAAATGCGCTTCTCCATCAACACCGTTGCTCAACTTCCGTCTGAATGGATTGACCGGTTCCACTATATCCATCAACGACTTATGGTCGCTGCGATGAATGATTCCCTTTGGCGTTCAGCTATCCTCGAGCTGATCAGAGTCATTCGACCCGGGGGATGGGTGGAGCTGTTGGAGATTGAGATGGAAACACTGGGTTGGGGAATCGGACCACGTTCTAAGCAGCTATGCACCTTGATTCAGACTATGAATGCGGAGAAAGGGGTTATTGGAGACTTGTCTTTCTATCTACCAGCTTCACTCAAGGGCGCTGGCTTTTCAGACGTTCATTGTGTGACTCGACATGTCTCCATTGGAGGGGAACTAGGTTGTGATGGAAAATACTATAGGGAGGCGGGCGACAATGAAGATAACAGAAAGAAAGGATATAGTAGTGAAGAGTGGAGGGATATCTGGATGGGTATGAAGGGCCCCGTGATCAGAGGAGGAGGTTACGGTATCGTCAATTCTGAAGAGGAGTATGAGGCGTTACTAGAAGGCTCATTGCTGGAATGGAAGACCTCAAGAGAGGCCTACACAACCTTCTATACAATTTTGGCACGTAAGTCTCTTTAGTTGGGGAGACAAGAATAATTGATGATGGTAGACGTTGGAGATATACTATAGTAGGAGTAAGATGATCCAAGTTTGATACCAGAACAAATGACACTTTGAAGAAGTCATCGCAGTCTTACTCATTCCTCAGGGTTGTGTCCGGCATTGACCTCAATTATTTGCCCGTTCATGAATGCTCCCTCCAGCCGAACATGAAAGAACCGCTATAGACGCGATTTGAAAACGTCTAGAATGAAGAAGAGCGGTCGAACAATGAAAAATGCAACTACTGGCACCCACCTTCCCGCTCTTTTCTTAGGGTTTGCTTTGAACCCTCCAAAGACAGGCTTTCGCGCAAATTCATCAACCCTTGTCTTGATCAGGCATGCTCATCTCGGAAGGAAACGTAACAGGTGCGAGAGCATCAACACACAAGGATATCATTCCGCCAGTAGAAATGTTGATCACACTTTATGTCTCTTCTGATTCTCGATTCCGAGCGCTCTTTTCTAATAATGCAAGGCAGGCACAGGTAGTAACGAAGAATGGTGAAGATGGATTCGCCGTAAATGGAGCGTTTAAGTCTTCGAATGATTGGTCTTCAAAGAGGGATGCGCCTAGGGTTGCATTCTTAGGAATCGATTTATAGGATAGATCGGGAGCTTTGGGGAGCATTCCTGCACTAGTAGATCAGGAAAGTGCAAAATTCAATTTGATTGGTTCAACGGAGTAGGTGTACTGACTTATTGAACCAGCATAAGTGGTTTTCCTTCTCTTTCTTTGATGATTCCGAGAGCATTTGCGATTGAATCTTTGCTAGTTATGCCCATTGGTAGTCTGCGATCGAAACAGAAGAACAGCCACTTGAGATTTTGTTCGAGCAAATCAAGGCAACACTCACGGAATTAACCCTTCATATTCTTCGCAGTTTCCTCCAATACATTGATACGCCTTCCTGTGTTATAAAGTTTCGCACCGTTTTCCACCAGAGCTTGGGATATCGTATGGCCACTAGTAGATCCTTTATCGATGTAATGCTCGCAGTCCCCTTTGGAAAACCTACATTCCTGTCTCTCCCCCAGTAACAATGGCTACTCGACCGGAAATGTCACGAAAAACAGTTTGAGGTCTATTATCGTGAGAACGTGGGTGAACAGAGAGTGTTGGAAGTGAAATAGAAACGGAGAACGAATGAAGGTCAAGAAAGTAACCAAATTGAACTCGGGCAGCGGGTTTTATTACCACTTTACCAACAAGATGGTTGGTTAGTAGTCGCGGTTCATTGATCGAGAGCCCGAATCTTTTTTCAAGACCGAATCCGTCGAAACTGGAGTATCTGTACAATTTCGGATAATCGATACTCAGGACACATGATGTCTTGCTCACCTTGTCCCTCATTCGCTGCTGGAGTTCATGGCTCAGCTGAGAGATAAGTATGGTGCGTTGGAAATGAACGTAATGCTTGAGACCGAGAGAGTCCCTGGTAGCTCTACTACATGGGAGGTATATCAATTCAATACCGAGGTGCTTTTTCAACATGATACCCATTCCTTCTCTTCGCACTAAACTTGACCTCAATAGCCCTAAACACCACATACAGTATGCCGGCTGCAAAGAATCCTGTTATGAGCCCAATGTCGCCTGTCCCGGCATCTGCGATGGGCCCTGTATACCACAGTTGATTCATGCTCGGGACTATAACTGCAAAGGAGCATAGGAACGCGAGAACGGCGGCGATGCCCACAGGTAGGTTTGACGGCGTGTTCCAATCCTCCACGGAGTAGCGGGAGAAATCGTTTCGCCGAAATATGAAGTGCTCACAAAGGACGATTGAAGCGTACGAGGTCGCCCAGTAGCCGATCAGGTCTTCAAATGAGATGTCAATTCTGAAGATAGATAGATAGAGTGAGAGAAGACCTACTCAAGACGTCCTCGAAAGCGGTGAAAAAGTGAGTAGCTCCTACAATGGCGACAGGTATCACTCTGGTGATATACACATTCGTCTTAGTTTGAACACGGCTGCAATGCGCAAGAAAACTTACATCGCCGTACAGATCAAGGAGTATATATATCTGGGCACCTTGGCGAACACAGGAGATATGCTCATCAAGCTAACGCCTTGCAAAGAAGAGGGGTGAGGTGTATTCGCCAACGTCTCTTAGGAAACCACGTACCGAATGAATACATCGTGATCGCACAGGGTGCAGTAACTGTGAGCGCACCCAATACAACGAGGAATTTTCCGAAATTTCCGATGGGGTCGAGGATAGCCACGAGGAAGCGACCAAAATCTTCTCCATCTCCAAGTCCAGTTTCCCAAGAGGGTATCGCAGGAGCGGCGGAAGCGAAAGCTGCACCGATAACATGGCCTATGAACTTCACATAAATATATCCATGACTGACTCGGAGACAAGGAACAGGTTTAAGACATACAGCCGAAGTGAAGATTCCAGCATAAGCCCACGAGAAAATCTTCCACCTACAACGATCCGAGCGTTTGTTCAACGTATAATGTAGGCCCCGAGGACGGGAGGGAAGACACACTCACGTTGGCGTTTTTGATTCATGATAGATCCCATAGTCGGCTGCGAACGAGCACCACGTCAAATCTGACGCACCGGCTGTCGTTCCATAAGCAATCAGCATGCCTGCAGCGGCAGTTGGCGTGGAGGAGTTCAGGATAGGAATTTGGGTGACCAACTGGTGGCCTCCGACCCCAAGAAGAGCTATGAAGAGCACGACACTTGGCAACCAGATATATGTCTCATACCAATGTAAGGCTTTGTATCCACAAAAAGAGAGCTACAAGAGGGTGTGTTTATATGAGAAATTCAAGAATGGCATGGAATTGTACATACCACGAAAGATATAATCACTATGATTACAATACCGGCTGTATCGTCTAAATTTTTCGACACCGCTGCGAGTACCTGGCCGCCCACGATGGAATTGATGATAAGCCAACCAATTTGCGAAAATACATTCAAGGCGGAGATAAGCATGGCGCCATAGTATCTGCAGGCGTGGCAGGTCGATAGGCATGGAATAGAGAAAGAACATGTGAACACACCCAAACGAAAACCTACTCTGCACCATTGTTCTGGTACCAAGTTTGGGACCAAAGACCACACTGAGGATGAGAAGAGAAGATATAGTAGGAAAAGGTACATGGCGGCAGGAACGCTTACAAGTACGCAGGAACAAAACAGCATCTGAAGTTCGCGATCCACTGTCAATATCGACTGCTTTGCTAATGTAGCAGACATGCCTACATGGTATCCGCAATGACAAGTATGATTATAGATTCACGAAAATCCAGGGCAAAGAAAATTGGTCCTAACGCGCCTGTGCTCATTCTACTCGAGCGTTTTTCATGAAACAGAACCCGGGAACAAACGGACGCGAAATTGACTCACCCTGTGAGATTAAGTATTGCGGAAAACCAGACGGTGAACATCTGCCACATTCGCGTGTCTGTACGTTCTTCCTCGGTTGTAGGCGCAATTCTGCGTGAAGGTCAACGATAATTTCATTGGAAAGGCCCGTGAAGAAAAGAAGATCGATGCTCACCCATGTGTCTCTATTCCCCAACGCAACGCCTGACTACTCAAGCCTTTCCATCCACTGACTTTTGTTTCACTATTCCGAACACCAGAGGAAGAGTCATCGAAGCCTGTGGCTGGGGTTATAACGGAGGTTGGTAGCTCTGAATGACCCACGACGTCCGAGATTTTGTCGTCCATTAGAGTCGCCGGAAGCGTGCGCTATGAAGACCTCGTACTGATCAGTATGAGAAGACTAGATACCTTCTGGATAAGCAGATGGAAGTTCCTGTAAAAGGCTCTTTCTGGATGTACAAACCCCAATCGATCAAATCGGAGTCAAATAGGCTGATCTTATCTTATCGAGCCCATACCGAGATTACTTATGAGATGAATTTTGAATTCTTGTTCGAACGCTCCATGTGGATAACTGCGAGCCGAGGGTTTTTTGTCATGAACGCATCAAGAAAGCAAACAATGCTAAGGCTGAAAAGAGAAATGAGAGAATTAATCCGGAGAAGGGAGAGCAAAATCAGCACGGACCTTAGGAAAAAAAATAGATCAAGTCGACGTACTTGAAATAAAGAGCACAGGGCTCGCATGTTGCTTTCGCGGTCTCGCAACATCAACATGAGAAAGAGCAAACTTCAAGCTCGCTCTAGCGATGAGACCTCTTGAGCGCCTTATGATTCTAAAAGGACGTTGGTTGAATCAATGTGTGCCAGCTTCAGATTCTCGCTGACCAACAGATGCTGGTCAACGGTTCTATAGATATGTATATGCATGTGCATCGTGAACATCGAAATGAAGAAATGTAGCACATGATCATGAATTCACGGTCGGCGCTAAACGAAAGTTCAAAGCACGTTCCCGCTACTATTTGTTTATGCTTAACATCAAGGTTGCTCAACCCATAAATTACAAGTCATCCAGTCATCCTTTGCTCTCTTGATGACGATAGTCAACGATGACCTTGTTCAACTTGTAGTAATTTACTCCTTTGACCTTGCCCAAGTTCGTAAGGTTTAAGCCTGCCCTTCCGTTGCAACCACTAACTTTGCCTCATTTCCTAAGATTGGCAATTCGGGGGAGATATCACCGTACGCTCAGCGAATGCGCCAGTAATCATATTGTTTGCCGATGATGATGGTCCAATCATTTCAGCGAAGTACCACAGTGTGCCCTTGGACATCACAACCACCAGCCAACCCTCCAATTTTCCGAAAAGCGTACATGAAATAGCCCAGGATGATTTTGTATTTTACATGAGTAATCAATCTGCCCATTCCGCCGACGGATCGTATGTACCTGACATGATAGTACGACTGGGAGGTCGTTTCAACTACAAGTGGAAACCGAGGGAGGTGACACTGCATGCTGCTCTCAATTGCGATCCTAATAAAGCCCTTGATGGAGACCTTATTTACCTCGTTGTATTCTCGTTATCTAACTTTAGGTATATATTCACAAAGTTTCAACCAAATTAACACGGATGGTATAGTGTTACATCCTCTGGACCAAGAGGACGGGAAAGCAAAACTTCTTGTTGACGTCAAACTTAGGCAATCTGGTAAAAGGGGTGATCCTACTTTCCAAGTCATGTTGGACGCTCGGTATGTCCGTGGCCTTACAGCTATCAAAGTAAATTCCAAAGCTGCAGGATACATAAGACTTGAGGTCACCATCGCTTCTCCTAACACATTAGCCTCAAACTATATCGAGAAGTTGTAGAGCTCACTGCTCCGTTAAACCTTAACACCATAAAGAATCTTGACTTTGGACGCGCTGCGGCTCTATTTCAGATCAGACGTAGATTCCGAAAACACTAACACCGTGAAACTGTAGAACCGACCAACCTCAGTGCCCACTACGATTCACAGTCTAGACGAAATTATTTGCTACGCAACCCCCGTTATGAGAAGATATGCATTATTGTGGACGGCATAACCCAATCTAACAGGGAAACGGCGTAGAAACGACGCAAATCTGGAGACTTTTCAGAATCCCCAAAGCTTGTTACTTTCTATTACATTACATTTACAAGGATACAGCGAATTCCCGTTTCCTAGCTCCTATTTATTCTGTTTGAAATATTCGAAATTGTCACGTAGTTGTTGAAGGAATGTATCTAATCCTTCGAACCTAGGAGTAAATTTGCACTGAAAATCGGGTATTGGGCTTTACCGAGGAAAGTAAAAAATCAATATCCAATATCAGGGGACAATCGTGGAAGCTTACTTGACTGTGTCGAGAGTGTGCCTCGCCAGATCGATTTTACCTTCCACGGCTTCAATATTCACCGCCCATAAGATAGTACATATGCCGATGAACAGTGCATTGTCAGCGACATATTTCCCGACACATTTTCTATGAACCAACTATATCGAGTACAAAAGAACAAGGAGGATCAGATAACCTTACCTCCTTCCGAAACCATAGGAATTATGCCCGTCTTCATTTTCGACGTCAGGCTTGAGCTCGTATTCCTCTCCCTTTTCGGATTCTTGGAGGAAACGTTCCGGGCGGAACTCTTCGACATCAGGGCCATACACATCTTTATCATAGTTCATTCCCCTTTCAAATGGTGAGCCGATTATAGTCAGCGAGTAGGTGGCATAAATCACCATAGGTTTTCGAGTATTGCGGCACCTTTTGGTATGAAGTGATCTTCGTACCAATCGTCCTACAAAATCGTGATAATGTATCGTTTAGAAGCAAAGCGTGTTCCAACATACCTCTAATGCAATACGGGGCACAATTACCGGAAGTGGCGGGTTCCATCTCAATATCTACAGAAGCTAATATCAGCAGAGTAGCTCGTCTTACAAATATAACAAACCTCTTTGACCACGGCTCTAATGTACGGCAGGTTCTTCATGTCAGAGAACATCGGATTTTGTGTCCTTCCTATGACTTGGTCAAGCTCCTCGTGAGCTTTCTGCTGAACGCGCGGGTACAGAGTCATAGCAAAGATGAAGTATGCAAGAGTGGTACTTGTCTGAAAGTTAGATGAGAACTCAATGACGGTGAATGAATTCGACGATATCGGAAAGGTGACGTACAGTTTCAAGAGCAGCTACACTAAGAATCATGATGATTTGTTTTCCAGCAAGAAGAAAAGAAAAAAGTGATTGAACGTACGAGACAACACCAATGGTCCACCATTTCTCTTCATACGTCAAACCACCACCTAAGCTAGTATCTGTTAGTCTTGCGCAAAGGCTCCCTCGGTTTTCATCGTTCCGCAACTGTCCGATAACTACTTCTTTAGATATGCATCGATATATGAGAGTTACCACCTACCGCTTCCTCATAATAAGTTTGAAAAGCCTTACCCATTCGTTTACGATCCCTTACTGCGTCCCTTTTCCATTTCGCGAGTGATTCGGGTAGGTATTCGAGTATAGGCAGAGCTTCGACAAGGTAAGAACCTGGATAGACGGAGCTGGTAAAACGATGCCCAATGTTGGCCAGAGTTTGTAGAATATCGGAGGTGATGAGAAGCTTATCGGGAGTCTCGGATACCGTGACATTCGACTTTCCTACCAGCGCGGAAGGGAGAAAAGAGGAGTTGACGGCTTTCCTGCCGTACATAACCGATAACATGGTTGCCGCAGACCTGTGAAGATTATGGAAAGTTATTCAATTTGGAGCCGTTACATTAGCGGAAGAAAAACGTACGCATTTAGTTTCTCGCGCAAAGTTGAGGAATGATCAAAGAGTAGCTTTTGCACAAGAATAATCGCTTCTTCCGTTTGGACAGGGTGATAGTGTAAAGCAGCTTGATGATGAAGAACTTCGTGAGTCGCACGGCGCATGTTTTGCCATCTAGAACAGACAACTCCAACTCAATTCAACGAGTTCTATCCCTGGCACGGGTGAAGGGAAAAGCGACACTCACGTTCTGGTATATCCCGTGAAAGGCATTGCCATTTCGCCCCCAAGGTACTCACACACAATATGTCTGGGTCGGTCAGAGTACATCGCAGAACGTCGCTCAAGGATCTCTAAAGCGGCTGGACGGGAGTTGATAACTATGACATCCTGACCGCATAAGTTCAAGTATGTAAGCGGACCTAAAGTCGGAAAGCTGATAGGTTTGACCTGAGCCCAGAGGATCGGGACACATACCATACTCATATTTCCACTTCGTTAAGAGACGCCATATTTGACCTTCACCTGACACTTGAGGTAAATTTCCAACGATAGGCCATCCGCGGGGACCTGGTGGAAGATTTCGGCGGCTTCGCATCTTGATGGCACGTCGTACAAAGAAGAATAACGAAGCAGCAAGAACTGCCCAGAGCATAGTATGATACATTGCGAATAGGTCAATCTTACTCCTATAACAATGAAAGGAGGAGGAAAAGACGTGATAAGGATGGAACTCCGACCACTCTTGACTGCTTTCAGCTTATAAAAGAAATCATCACTTTCGATGGTTCCTCGATTCAGCACCTAGTTTCCGTAGTATTTTTTTTGGTGGCATTTTGCATAACCAATTAAGCAATTGGCTATACGGAAGGTGGATTAGAGGTTGGCCTTGACGCTTGCGCTATTGGCTGGTCTGCTTCTCCCGTCCCGTCCCATCTATAGCCAACCATCACAGGTTTCGGCAAGAAATTTTCCTGAATTCGTCTTCCTTTGCATTCGCGGGTCCAAATCTACAAAGACAGAAAACAGTCGCCACTCCCTAACTCGAGTTGATAGTGATAGTGACAGTTATCCGATGCAAAAAAAAGATGGTGAATCTGAGTGGAGGCGTTCGGAACGGTCACGTTTGCCCATATACACCGAAAGGGTATAGTCATTACGGCCGAGTCGTATCTCCCGTGACTTCAGATTTAAGTTTCGAAGTGCATGTGGGCCTATAACCGTTAGGATTGAGAGAGTAATGGTGGTACGAAAGCGAAAAGGACAGAAATCAGACGAGTGATGGATAGCTGATTACCGTGAGAGGAAACGGTCTGATCTACACCAATCTACACCGGGTCTACAATTCCATTCCGACTTCCACAATCTATCATCTTTTTCCCAAGGCGGAACCCTCATGCTGATGTTCAGTGTTCACAGTGCAGAATACACGCGTGTATGCACTGATTCTCAAAGAAACACCGATGAACAAGGGCCACTACTCGTTTCTCATAATATTATCTATAAAATGCTATGTTCCTTGGCGTACCCTCCTCTCTGGTAACCATCCTGTAGAAAACAATAACAATGGAGTAGGTTGAATTGATCTTACACATAATTGCTATGATGTGTCCTACTGATTCTAGTTGTGATCATCTAACGAGCTTGATCCTTAACAAGTGAACAGGAGCCAGTCACATTTGTTCAGGAGACCTACACATGCATGCCAAGAGGAGGGGAGGGTGATTATTGACTGTATCTGTGATAAAGAGTCCAACAATAAAGGAACGACTACTTTCATCTCGAAGCAGAGGTGTGAATCCTCACTGCCAAACTCAGATGTATCATACTCACTTAGCCCTGCGAGCTTCAAGAGCGAGTAGACCAAGAAGTTATCCATGACATTGATAAAAGCTTAGTATAGAGAAGACGCCAAGTATTAGTATTATTAAAAGGATCCAGTAAAGAAACGAAATGGAAAGCTGTAACGAAGGATATGATTTTATAATCCAAGGGGTCCTTGAGTGTGTTCAACATTGAATCTTCGAGAGGAACATAAGTCAAGTAAACGCGTAGAAATAAAGTGTACGAACCTGGTCGGATCATATTTTGCGTATACCTGCTTCAGGAATTTATATCCTCCATAAGTCGCAAATACCTCTTGATTGGCGTCTGCTTCATTGAGGAAGAACGGTAGTCCTGGAGTGCTGGGGGCGCTGTCATTTCAAAAACAACTTAGCAAATCACTGAAGAATATGGAATCTATTTCTCTCACTTTGCAATCCAGAATTGTCGCCCCTCTTCAACGTCTTCTGAAGGTTGAGTGACACCTTCAAGATACGTAACCTGGAACAGAATCTCATGATACCCTCCCGTTCCGAGGGGCGGAACAATGGGATTGGTACCCTTCTCATAGCCTGCCTGTATCTGTGATCGTGGTACAGGTGAAAAATCAAGAAGAGTAAAAGCGATGTCGGGTGATGAAGCGAATGTCGTAGTGAAGTTGTTATACAGTCGGTAAGTCTCCAAGTATTGTTCGATGGATGAGTTGACTGGAACACCGGTCAAGGCACTGGCACCGAAGAGTGTACCTAATCCATCCGGGAAAGTGACAGCCTCGAGCAAATCGAGGTAGGATAGTGGCTGCACTGCGATAGATGTATAGGGAATGGAAAGGAACTCCGCAAAGGACTGGTTGAAAGAAGCCTCGGTACCGTTGTAGACCAAGACGATGTCGAGCTCAATTTCGGGACTCGAGTTATTTTCCCAGGTAGTTCGAATAGTTGAAGCCAAAACTGTAGAAGACGATCAGCGCAGGGTCGCATATATCAAATGATAACGAAGGCGCAAGTACCTGCATTTGGATTAGTTGTATCATGAACGAAATGTGCGAGTGCAGCGAGAACGGCTTCAGATGAAGAGTTGGGATACTATGCGACCATCAGAGCTGAATAGACACAGGCATCATGATCACTGACCACGAGGAGTCCACCAAACCAGCGTTTGTCTTGCTCCAAACCAGTATGAACTGCCTTCACCACGTACTTTGTCACAATACCGAATCGGTTTCCTCCACCCTTCAGTGCTTTGAACAGGTCTGCGTATTCATTATCTACGGTTGCTGTTACCAAAGTACCGTTGACGAGAACAACATCCAGGGATACATAGTTATCGGCAGCATAACCTTCTGCAGGAGAAAGATAGCTTATGCCGCCGCCGAGAAGAAGGCCAGTTCCAACAGTACTAGTAAAAGGGTAAACCTTGAGCAGGACAACAACATTGTAAAGACGTACGCAACACGCCCCCCAACAGGAGCAACTCCATATTGTTGAAGAGCAGACGTTGCATCGCCCCAATGGATTCCTGGAAGTAGGGTGATGGTATCGCTTTGTGAATCATAGGAGGTGGAGTTCATGTTGATGAATGAAATGAGTATCCCATTCTCGACTCTGAATTGCGCGTTTAATTTCTGCTTTCTGTTCCATTAGATAACGATAACTCACGTATTCCACCCCGTCATTCCGCTATGTCCCCCAGCCTGAACCGAGTATTCGGCTTTGTTCTGGAATATCGCCTTCATCGCGGTCTGTACGTGTTCAGTAGTATTTGGGAAGACGATACATGTTGGCTGGAAGTTAACTTCGTCGTTGAAAGTGCTCCAGGCGAAATTAGCACCGATGCTGTATTCCGGGCCGGAAGATTGAGTTTGCACGATTGAAGTTCCTAAGCTACTCGCGAGCTGGGCACAAGTGTTCGCAGCAGTGACGGCAGCAGCAGGACTTGTCGAACTAGTGGTATTTTGAGCCTGAGCTCCCCTGCACCACAATGCAGTAGCGAGAAGGATGAAACCAGACACTGCGACCATTTAGATTGAGGGACGAGTCTCAAGCTAACCTGTATATAAGGACGTTCCTACATGTGAGACGCATCAAGATAAATTGAGAAGACTTACTTCCACTCCCGCGACCCTGTCATGTTAGCGCCAAAGGGTTATTTCGGACGTTCGGTAGTGACAGGAACCCGCCCGAGGATGACAAAAAATTCCCAGTTATAGATGGTCCCGTTGCGAAGTTGCGGATTTGACACTGACGACCTAACTACGATTTAAACTGCTGACACTTGGGACAGCTGACCTTAGGTCGGTCTGAGAGCTCGAGGATGTTGGTGCGTGCAAGGTAGCTTCAGATATGTTGAAACCACTAACGATTACTTGGCCTGGAGCGCAACAGAGAGTGTGGCCGACTTGAACTCTGGAAATTTCTTGAAACGACAGGAACAGTCCTCGGTGCATTGATTGAAGGACAGGGACAATCTGTAATGGGTTGATTGATCTCCAGTTGATTTCACAACATAGACACTTCAGAAGTAATGAGGTGGCGTCAAAGAACGTTTCATGGGAACTAGAGTCAATGAATTCATGGTATTCATCCGTATTCTAACAGGACTTAAACTGAAAGCTCTGGTCAGACATTCCTGTCAAAACAATGTAAAAAACCAAGGGAATAATGACACACCAAAAATAACACTTGCTTCCATGTCGTAGTGATGACAGTTGATGAAGTTCAAAAATGAGCTTTCAGAGGTTGCCTTTGAAACCACCTGAGCCCTAGATCTGTCACACACCAGTATCTCCGAACGAGTATAAAACGTGAAAACATATCCATGGTATAGAAGAACAAATGAATGGATGGTCGCAGGTGGCAGTAGTGAAATAAGATGGGCGTCGAAGATAGCGCTTGCAAGTCCATGATGGCCGTCACAAAGGCACAGAGGCCGAATCCTGGGTCATCAGTGATTTTGATCTCACTGAATGGCTTCAAACATTTATGCTAGGGGCAAGCGGAAAGAAAAGTCGAGAAGAACTAGAAATAATGGCCCACACTGATTTCGGAGCTGTTTCCTTTGACCAGGCCTAAGACATCCGGGAGGAGTAAATGTACTTGTTCTCATATTGACCAGTACGAATTCAAAATAGATCATAGTCAGTCTCAACATCTGCGCGTGAATCCTTGCGTCAAGGGCCCGCGACTAAAATGTGCCTGTTCAGGAGAGATTGAACTGTAAGTACCTACCAAGTCTGAAATTTCAGATGCTAACAGAGAGCCTTTCGGAGGAAACAGGCTAGCACACTGGCGGAAACAGTGGGTATGAATGTTCGAGTCTTGATTGAATTTGGACCTGAAGGCGCAAATAGCAATGGATTTTCAGGTATCTGAGTCTCTATAAGTTCCAGTTCTCGAGAGCTTTTCGTATGGCGGAGCCGAGTATTGAGGCCACAGGACGAGTAGTAGATAACATACACACAGATATCGAATGTATGATGAACGCACCTGGTAAGATCGTATTCAGCCTTGCCGTTCTGACCAAGGAACGACGGAAGACCTGGAGCATAGCTGATCGCGGTGAGCAACTTGAAGGACTGCATAAACAAAGACTATAGGACTTGTTTTACTCACTTTTGAAACACTATATACCCTGGCGCTCGAAGTGGTGGGTAATGATGTTACTGCATTTTTTATCCCGCCTGCATCTGTGATGTAACACGGGAGAAAAGAACTGAAAACGATGAAACAACAGGAGGCGAAGCAAACTTTGAGCTGATATACTGTTGTTAGATCTCTAGATAGTCGGTGACCGACAGTGTCCGTCTGAATTGACTTGACACTGCTGTCAAGCTGCGAGTAGAGAACACCCTCCTAGCCCCCGATGGCAAGTCAATGACATTGGGTAATGGGAAACAAGAAAGGTTATGTAAAGATCTCATTTTAAACTAACGTTAAACACCATGCTCGACCAAGGAGTGATGATGACCGTCACCATAGCTGATGATAGAAACCCACGAGCTTCGTGAGTAAGAGTGAAATGTGTGGAAGCACCGAGAAATGCTTCTGATGAGGAATTGGGATACTGAAAGAACTACAAGCTCGAAGGGGAAGGTGAAGAAACCGATGCATGAGAACAAAGTGTTCGCTCCATCTGGTATAGGGCTGGCGCTGTTTTATATCCTGTAACAATTCCTGATCAATCTGGTTCTCCTTTGTTACTTTGATCAAGCCTCCATATTCATCGTACGCACCAGAGTGCGAGAGTGCCATCAACAAGAAGACGTTGAGGAGTACGTAGGTTTTGCAAGCAGCGGCAGAGAAGGCTCAAGTCGCCACCAAAGGCTGGTGCCGGAGCCGGCTTTAACTTTACTACGATGTACAAAGAATCAAGATCTATGTAATGCAGAAACCGCACCTAATAGTACGGCCTAGGACGGCCCCAACGGGAGAAAGTCCAAAGGCTCCATAGCAGCTATTCTCATCAAGCACCGAACTCCAAGGTGGTTAACTCCATGATCGAGGTTACAAGTTCAACTGTTCGTTCAATTTTAGAAATGAAATGAACATATGATCCTGTGCTAAGGACCTCCGACGTATTCGAACATCCTATGACCAGTTCGAACAGCGTTATATGGTTCTTTCTGGAGGATTGATTTAGATTGTCTTCGTTACAGTCTGCAGTGTTCGTTAGCACTCAGGATTTTTAGACTTGATTAAACGGATTGTTCCAAAGGAGCTGCTGCTGCCAGATTCATCATCAGCGGTGGCATCTTGAACCCGGTCGAATGACTCGGATGCTGAGACGACTTGTACGCGGCGAATGGTCAGCCGGCTGAGGATGTCAAATGATCCGCTTGATGAACTTGATTAAAGATTGATCCAAGATAGTACTCTTAACTGCTGTCGTGGGTCTATGTTTTCAGCAGCCAACCGTTATGTGTTCCTCCAATTCTGATACATTTCTCATGATGCCTGTCTCTTGCTCTTCGAAAACATTTGCCTTTCATCAAAGGACCTCAAATACGCCCCTGGGTATTAGCTCAATTGATTGATTTGGATTCATACATTGCGATTTTGTCCTTATAAAGTCCGAAGATTGATTACTGTGGGTGAAACAATGTAATCGCAGATAGTGTGGTAGCACGGTCTATAATCGCATCAATCGCAGCAATTTATCACCCAGCAATATATCCAGAAACTTCCTCTCTCAAAACGAGCATCAAAATAAGTTATTTCGTGTCGGAACTCGGGCGAACCTGGAATTTCACGAAATAAAACTTGCCTGAATGTTATCAGCTCCCACCTGACAGCTGTAGAGCTGCTCATGGTCGAGCGCTCAGCATTCACAGGTACGATGAGCAGGTCGGGCCTGTGTTTACAGAAAACGACAGATCTAACTCAGCTAGTAAGCCTGAGGCCCAGTGCTTTCTGTTGTGTCTCCTGATATCATTCTTTCTACAGTTCCCAACAAAGCTGTCTACTTGTACTGTCTTCAACGCTTCTTTGCTCGATTCCTATTTGCGCACGAGTGCCAGTTTACCATTATAGGGTCACTCGTGCTGCACTCAGTCTTCCAGACTTCTCTTGATCGCGATGGCTTACTACTACATATGAACAATCATGTACGAGTGCCACAGCGCTGAAGATATTTAGGGAAATCATTTTTTTCGCGCAGTCGCCAACAGTCACCTTGAAATTCGAACAACAAAAAGATGGTGCCAAATACAATCCTTGAACCTAGCGATGGAGGAAGGCTTTGCTGGAATCAGCGGCGCGCATGATTTAAGTTTGACAAATCAATGATACGGCCACTTCACATCAAGAAATAAAGTATATGTGTTCCCAAACAGTGGGACCGGACTGGACCGGGGCAGTGTAAAGAATTAGTATAATAGAGCGAGCTTTACAAATTTCACTATATCCCTTCCTTTCGTTTCAATGGCTGTAGCAGGCGTTCCGCCAGACATTGCTCAATTGTAAGTCAAAAGAAAGTGTAGCTCGATGCGATTCTGATAGTTTCTAACTTCCAGGACTGGTCCAGTAGTAAGCATTCTTTGCGCTGAGTTTTTATCCAAATCCTGATCAATCGCCTACAGGTTATAGGATTTGCGGCGCAATGGGGTCTCTTTGGATGTAGCTCAGTCCAAGTCTGTGAGTTTGTATTTCTTCTGAGTGGGTGCCGGAGAGATACTAACTGATTCGTCAAGATCTATACTATCTGAATTTCCCCAAAGATAGTCGGAAGCTCAAAACGCTTGTCTATGGCCTTTATGTTCTGGATTTCGCACAGACTCTTTTGGTCACTGCCTTTGTTTTTCGCATGCTGGGAAGTGGCTGGGGTAATCTCGCTATCCTGGAATCTGTTGGCTTGTCTTGGCTCGCGCTGCCATTCTTCAATGCACTGAGTAAGCATAGCTAAAACGCCTTGAGAACAAGCAATTCATCATATCCGTACAGGCGGAACTATCGTGCAATGCTTCTATGCATGGCGCATCTACACCTTGAGCAAATCAATTCCTTTGGCCTTGATGATTACCCTCGTGAGTACTGCATGAACATTTATACTGCGGTATGGCAATTGATGATACGCTGTAGTTGTCACTTTGTGAGGGTACTTCTGGACTGGCATTCTCAATTATTCTTGAAACAAGGGTGCCCACGTTCGCTGACTTGCAAAGCCAGACCTTCGTCGTTACCACCGTAAGTATTTCATTTTAAAACATTTACAGCAATGCTGAATCCTTGATTAGGTATGCCTCATGTCTAGTGCGGCCTGCGACATACTTATCTCTCTGTCCATGATCTATTTGGTTCGTACGCCCCTGCGTTCATATGTTTGCAAGCAATTCTCAACGAATTTCAATGTTCAGCTTAACCGCGCCCGCAGGGAATCTCTATTCGGGTCAACGGAACAGCTTATCACGCGCTTGATTCGCTTGATCGTCGGTGGTGGAGTCTTAACTGGTATGTCAATCAATTTCTCAACCACTCTCGTTCCAGAAATTCACGGATTTTGCATATTTTAGCCAGTTTTGCAATCCTCGATGCCGTCTTCCTTCTTGCTTATCAGAACAACAACTATCATTTAGCTCCCAACTCAGCTCTGGCCAAACTGTACACCAATGCGTTGATGGTTTTGTTCAACAGCCGAGCGCAGCTTCGAAACAACAATGGCAATGTGCTCACTTATACGTGGGAAGGTGATAGCACCCAGAAGATGTCTCGGGCAACAGGCCTGGCGACGATGCCATCATTCGAACGAAGTATGGGTGGGAATGGCCAAGCTATCTCGGTGGATGTCACTGTGGATAGTACAACCACGTACCCAGAGTCCTATCAGTTGGGAAAATTCGATGTGAGTTCTGTCCTTCTAGTTCTGCTTTTATTTTATTCATACTCGCCCGATCATAGAAACGGAAGACCGATGAAGAGTTTGGGCCTGTAAAACGAGGAGATGGATTTTGATATCTCCGCATGTTTGTAACCCTTAGTGTATCTGTGTAACTTATGGCTAAAAGGATTCCTTCCGTTATTTTCTTTACCGACTCACTTCTTGGTTGTTGGTTTTGGTTGTAGTGCTTGAATATATATCTCTTCGCTAACCGCAGTGGGACCCCATATCTGACAGAGCATAGACTAACTAAAATATTTATAAGCCGGACAAGTCTAAGGTATGTCTCAAAGTAACTTCGGACCCAAGTCATACTATGCATCCCATAATTTGCAACTAGCCTGAATGAATTGCTGTCAGCTCAAGCTAAAGTCCTTGTGCAATTTGAGCGTCTGAAGATAAGCCACCGACACTCTTCCAATAAATTCCTGAATAGTGGTAAATGCTGTAGTCGTCCTTCCCTTGAGTCTCGACCAAGGACTGTAACACATACTCAAAATTTAAAAATCAAGATATCCATCGAGGAGTCTCGCTTATAATGCCTATCTTGCTTCTGGTTTTACCGAGAAATATGCTCAAGACAGTCAAGGCAAGCTGAACTCGTACTTCATGTAGTTGTATCTTGATTTGTGTAGTTGTAATTAATGTATATGCATATGTGAGAGTCCCTTCTAGTACTACATACGTAGCAATAATTTACCTAAATTTGGAATAATTGCGTTACACCACCAAGAGCCTGAGCCTTTTGATGAGTGAAATAATTATACTTGAGGTAAAATTAAAGTAGACTAGTTACTCAAAAGTTTCTATAGTCCAAGAGGTCCTGAAGTATGGCGCATGTTGAATCTTTATAAAGTGTCTTTCAACACAAATCACTTGCATAAATCGGTAAAACTTACCTGCTTGGATCATACTTGGCATAGACCTGCTTGAGAAATTCATATTCTCCGTAGGATGCAAGGACTTGTTGGTTGGCATCAGCCTCATTAGCAAACAAAGGTAATCCTGCAGTCCTTGGGGTACTGCGATTTCAAACAGTAAGCAGCCATTCATAGATAGCGGTAGTAATAAGTTACTCACTTCTCAATCCAAAATTGTCGTCCTTGCTCAATATTCTCAGGAGCCTGGTTGACACCCTCGCTATATGTCACAGCAAACAGTACCTCATTGAATCCCCCTAGTTCTCTGGGTGGGCTGATGACGTTGCCACCTTTTTCGTAGCTGATGCGTATCTGTGATTGTAATACAGGAGTGAAGCTGAGAAGTGTGCCCTGGATTTCAGTCGAGTTTGCATATGTTGTGCTAAAGTTGTTGAATAGTCGATATGTTTCGATGTAATCATCGATCAATTGATTAGAAGTCTCGTTGGACGTGGACGAAACTCCTGTCAAGACGCTACCAGCGAACAGATTTCCTTCTCCATAGGGAAAGTTGACTTCATTGACTAGATCAAGGTATGATAGAGGTCCCGCGGTCGAGGATGTGTAGGGGATTGAAAGGAACTCTGCAAAAGACTCGTTGAAGGATGCTGCGCTACCGTTGTAAAACATTTCGAATTGAATGGTTGGTTCGACACCGCTTGCTCCCCAACTCGCAATGAAATCTGTAGCAAGGACTACCATCATAACATAAGCATATACCCAGCTTTGTAGAGAATGAGGTAAGACTTGCCAGCATTTGTGTCATTTGTGTCTTGAGCGAAATGTGCGATAGCAGGGAGAAGTGCCTCGACGGATGAGTTCGGATACTAACGAACAGATCAGACTCCCACCTGACATGTAAAGCTACGATTACTGACCACAAATATCCCGCCCCAGTAGATTTTATCTTGCTCTGTCCCAACATGTACGGCCTTGACTACATATTGTGTCACAATGCCGAACCGATTTCCTCCCCCTTTCAGTGCTTTGAATAGATCTGCATATTGGTTGGTTGCAGTGGCGGTTACCAGAGTACCGTCAACGAGAACAACATCAACAGACACATAGTTATCGGCAGCATAGCCCTGAGAAGGAGAAAGATAGCTCAAGCCGCCTCCGAGAAGAAGACCGGTTCCAACATTGCTGGTGCAAGTGTTGAGAAGTCGAAGTTTGTTTTGAATATCACCAGCTCTTACCTTATACGTCCTCCTACAGGAGCTACTCCGAAAGGTTCGACAATGCTCGATGCATTTCCCCAGCTAATGCCAGGTTGTAAAGAAATGGTATCAGTTTGTGGATCATAGGAAGTAGCGTTCATATTCGAAAACGAAATCAACACTCCGTCTTGAATGCTATAATAAATATTCAATCTCTTTTCGATGAATTCATTGAGAAAGTCAGCTCACGTATTCCATCCCGTCATTCCACTATGTCCCCCGCTCTGGACCACGTAATCGGCATTGTTGCTGTATATTGCTTTCATCGCTGTCTGCACATGCTCTGTACTATTTACAAAGACAATGCATGTTGGCTGGAAATTGACTTCGTGATTGAAAGCACTCCATGCAGCATTAGCGGCAATGCTATACTGTGGACCGGAAGATATAGTCTGGACAATCGAAGTTCCTAAACTGCGTTGAAGCTGGATACAGGTGTTCGCAGCAGCGACGACAGCTGCAGGACTTGTTGACTCCGGGCTAGAAGCGTCAGAGGAATTTCCAGTCTCCGCGAATGCTGTGCGGCACTGAAGGGTAGCGACTAGGAGTAGGACAAATTCTGAAAGTCGGAGCATCTGAACTTTGAAGAGGGGCTGGGACAGTAATGGACAGAAGCCTCTGCAACACTTAAATACTCCTTTACTCGTAGAGCCATAGCCTGCACTGATACGGTCTGAATGACTAGATTCGACTTGAACTGCATCCATTCAAGTTCCCAAGCATATTTCTTTCAAACCTCTCGAAAAAGCACGGTCCATACAGTTCCCGACTGTCAATATACCGACTGTGTCGTTTGTGAGATTGGCACTTGTACTGCTCTCAGGTACTGAAACAGTCATGTCAACGAAATGAGAATAACTCGCAGTTGCATTGATATCCACTGCAGTCTGAAGCGGGGCACCTTGGGCGGCAAGTGGATCGTCGGTAAGATTATCCCAGAACGTCAATGAAACGCATGCAAACTGATGCTATCCATCCGCCCGCGGAACAGCTAAATAAAGTGATAGATCAATCCCATTATGTTTACGATTTGGGGATTGTTCAATGGCAATTGTTTTCTGTGGGCAAATTGGAAATAAGCATCCCCACCTCTCTAATGATTGATGGTTTTGAAAACCTAATGGCCATGGTCTAACCGGTCGTTTATACTCAGCGCATTACCTAATTTACTCCGGGGGCAGTCCGGACTACCGAGGACCACTTTCTCGCGGAACTACACCACTGCCACAAATAAGCTTTAACCTCCATCCACTTGAATCTCGGCAGGATGCACAGAAATATCATTTTACGGAATTCGACCCCCATTTTACAGCTTGTTACCCAGACTGATATAAGAGAAATTACAATCAAAGAAGGCCCAGTTGTGTTTCTCCCGGGTTAGTTCTCAAGTTACGCGGTCAGATTGGGAATATGATTTTGATGAACCTAATCAATGTTTTCCAAATTCACGAATGATGTTCTCCGGAAGAGAAGCATATGTAAAAGTCACTGGCACTTTGTATGGATATCCTCAATCTGTTGGTCACGGTGTACACTCAAGACTTGAGAAACCTCCCCATCGAGCAAAGGGTCCGTTTACCCATAAATGTTGTTCGGGTGCTCAAATGCTCAATGAAATGCAAACCAGTACCAATTTCCGGGAGGCACTTAGCATCTTCTCATAGGATAAGACATAGCGTAAGGGCGTTTATTCACTTGCCCGCCCTAATCATTGACTCTAAGATTGGTCACACTTAGCCGCAGCATACTTGCCCACCCGTACAAAGCCACAACCACCTACTTACATTGAACACTCATAGTTATACCCGTTTCAGACGAGTCTCATATCTTATTCAACAGTGAATCATACCAATATCTTATACCTGTGACGCATACGACGCCTATGAATTGGCTCACAGCCTATGCATGTTTCTGTTTTGACTAAAAGCCATCTAATTTGCGCCAGCAACAATAATTGCCAGTGAGCTCATTTAATTCACCTTGTACTCATGGCCAGCTTGGTGTTCATGTAGAAAAACGAGGGACTAACCATGTAACAGAATTCCTTCTCTTCCTCCTTGAACCTTAAAAATGATGAATTTCCACAAGGCAGGCCTGATATTTTGATACGAACGGTTGCTTAAAGTTTTCTTGTAGATAGAATTGAGCGGCGTATATCTGTCTATCTAGGTGCGAATTTCCGCTATAATAATAGTACTCCCTAGTGCTTAGTTTGATGGAAACTTCAAAGACGGAAAGAAAACTTAACCCGAAATACGAGAGAATGATCACGATCAAGCACGCCGCGCACGAAGCTCTAGTGAAGCATACCCTATGCCCCAGACTCGAATCTTCCCATACATATGAACCCCGGATAGCCCTGATATTATATTTCAATGCGTCGAAGTCGGAAGAGAAGAGAGCATTTCACCATCAAACTGATGAGCCACTTTAGAGGGGTCAAGTTCAGGAGGTACTCATATCAAGATCCAAGTATATCCAACACGTTCGTAAACGATGTTTATGGATTTGATTCGTGATAAAGTATTGCGGAAAGCTTGGTATCCTTGTGAACAGAAGGATATGGTACCCCACCCCTGGACCTAAGTCATCCCGCTGAAGTAGTTATCATCATTTAAGACCCGAAAGATATCAAATCCGGAATGTTGAACCAGCTCTTCGACGCTGTACCTCTCTGGCATGGGAAGTGATGAGTTATATCAGGCGCAATCACCCCTCCTTCCAGTCCACCTGGAATCAGAGATAGACAAAAAGAAAATTATAACCAACTCAAACTGTTCAGAGATCTCCGTCGACTGAATGTTCTCATATGCAACCATCTTTTGACTGCGAAAGTGAGCTCTTGGTAGCTTCCATCATCATCAAGTATCAAAGATTGAAAGAAAAGAATGCGTTTGATTTTGATTAAGTGGGAAAGGTTTCATATGATTACGACTAGTGCTCATTCCGGGTGGATGAGTCTTTCGAATTTCCACATGTCTGCCGGCAGGAACGATGATAACAATACTCAGATGCAGTCGGGATCAACCTGAAGCATACTTTGATCGATGGCGGAGGATGTGACCCCATCGAATCAACGCCTAGGTGACAGTACCAAGAAAAGAAAAATCAGAACATGTGGGGTCCCGTATGAAGAACGGGAAAGAAACTCACATAATACACCGGCATCAATACAATCGAAATACCTGCCAACAAAGCCGACCCGCCACCCAGGCCCAAGTTCTGAAAAAAGAATCTCCCAAAGAGCGGGAAGACACTGGCTGCGGTGGACCTGAACAAGGCATTGCTAGCTAGCACAGACGCCGCGTACGCAGGGTACGCGCTACTGATGTAGATCAGAACACTCTGGAAGTTGAAGAAGATACCGAAAAGGTAGAAAGAGGCACCGATGATGGGCACGATCCAGTGTATTGAGGCACGAGAAGTAAAGCCGAACCAGAAGAGGGAGAGAGGGATGGTGATGCTTGCGATTAGGCCAAGTTCGAGTAGAGTTTCGGGGGGGAAAGGTTTCCCTGCTGCCATGGCTTTCATTACGCGAGGTTGAAAGTGATATTTGAGGTAGGCGATGTAGATGAAAAACTGAAAGTAGCCGTCAATAAAAGAAAGGTGAGATAAATGAAGAAGCTTACGCCGAGGATAGAGTTTACGAGAAATCCGAGAAAAGGCAAGCCACTCTCGCCCAGATTGAAGTGGTAAATGTCGGTGAAGACGAGTGGAAAGGCTTCGTACCAGAGGTAGAAAATCGCATCTGACAGTTCGTGGACAACTTCAGCAAATCTATTTTGTGAATTGGCTGAGGGGCAAAACTCACAAACCAAACCGATGAATATATTACAGAACAGCACGACGGGCTCCGTAGCCAGAATGATAGGTTTTAGAAGAGCGTCCTTGAAGATTAAACCGAGATGTTGTTCTTTCGCGTCCCTCTCTCCCTGAGAGGTCAACCGCTGATTCCCTGTCAGCTTTCTCAACCTTTTCGCCCGCCGATGCAAGATCGTGGGCTCGTACGTCTCAGGAAGGCAGATCATGAGAAAGACAAAGCTAAACGCAGAAAGCCAGATCAACTCATAAAACGCCCATTTCCAACCTTTCGCTTGAGCTGCGAAGCCACCGATGATAGGACCGACGATGGGACCTGCGTTGACGCCTTCGGCCCAGAGAGCGAGGAGCATGGCAAGCTCGGAGACATGGTACATGTCTCCCATGGACGCGCCGCCTGTCGCGAGCGCGGGGCTGCAGAAGAAACCGGTGAGAAAACGAAAGGCGAGGATGGTCTGGAAATTGGGTGCGAGGAAGGTGGGGAGTTGGAAGACGATAAAGAGAGCCATTGAACACATGTACACTGTATTTCGGCCGAGTTTGGGGAGTTCTTGAAGAGGAGACAGGAACATGGGACCTAGACCGTAGGCTGCCCGACATTGAAATTAGCTCGATCGAATATTGAAGAAGAAAGAACAAACCAAAGACATATAGCGTTAGACCGAGCTCAGCGTATGTTAGTCCAACGTGGAATTGTTCCATTATACCTGGAATTGTGGCGATGTAAATGGCTGAGCCAACGTAGGAGGTGAATGTCATCCATGTAACGCAAAACCCAACAAAGGCTCTCTTCTTCGAGGACCAGTTTCTGTGAGAGTCAGCGTTGAGCAATGTATACACTATTGGACAGAAAAATGAAAACAAACTTTGGATTTTCAGGATCATTGTCTCCGTACCAAGTGACAAGATACGGATCGTCGGTGGATGGCTTCTCACGTTCAGAGGTGTCTGTCGTCCTCGCAATCTCAAGCGTTCGTTCATTCTCATCTAGCGTGTCTTCTCTTGAGAATGGAATAACAGCTTCGGTAGTTGTAGTAGTCAAATCTTCTTTCTTGCCATTGTTTGAACCTGAAAGTTGGTCCGAATTGTGCTTTTGGACTTGGCCATCAGAGGAGTCATATGCATCAACAATCGTTGGAGTTTCTGATGGTAAGAAACCAGCAGGTACGATAAAATCTGAACGTTCCTCTGGGTAGGGCAAGAGTGTACCATTGGAGAAGTAGTTGATAATCTGGCCGACGGTTGCATCTCGGAAAATGTCTGCAACCATGGCTGGTCAATATTCACTGGGGGTGGATGATTACAATCGAAGAGGAAGGGGAAAAGAACAGGCTGAGTTCGGCAGTATATCATGAAGAATCAAAAGTGTGACAAGTCTGATTGTAGAGGAAAGTGACGGTACCGTCAAGTACGGGAGAGGGAAACTTCTGCCTCGCGTTTTCCATAATTGGATTGATCGCATTAGCTTTGACCTGTGTATGAAATTGAAGCAGCAGTACAGAGTACCCGTTTAAACTTAATGAATACTTATAATTATAACAATTAAAGCAGCCACCTTGAAGGCTTTGACAAGCGGAAGCGGCTATCTGTGTACGACTCGAAATCGGAAAGTTTTAAAGTTGAGATGGAGCAGCTCGGCTTACCAACCCCGAAGCTGAATACTGACTAATGCTGAATCACACGTTGATCAGGAATCCTGTCCTACTCGTACCTCTTCTCTTATAAGATCAAAGATGAACTATCGATTCCGCCCATCTTTCAAGACTCACAACCATGCCTTCAGACGTTATATTTGTACGTCCTTCCCCTGCTGGAATTTTTTGTTTTACTCGTGCTTATCCAACTTGCGTCATTCGTCTAGCTTACCGGTGCAACTGGATACCTTGGCTCTCACATCCTCAATCAGCTACTCGCCAAGGGATACCATGTTAAAGTGTAAGTAAGCTTTATCAACAAGCAGAAAACTGATTTTCAATCGGTTCACTTTACCGTTATCAGTGCGATCCGAGAGAAAAAAGCCTCTCAGTTCAAACAACTTTACGAAAGCCACCAGAGCCAACTCGAAGTCGTCATAATCGACGATATCTCCACTTCTCAGTTCCCTGAAGCTTTGAAGGGCGTAAAGGCTATCATTCATACTGCTGCTCCCTTGGCATTCACTGTTTCCGATGCCGAGGGTCAGTTGAAGGTGTGCTTTCATTCTTTTCGTCCCATCTCAACAAGACAAACTGACCATGTTCAATCAGGGTGCCGTCGAAGGTGCTCTCAACGTCCTCCGTCAAGCAGAGAAAGCCGGCGTTCACAAGGTTGTTCTCACGAGTACTATCCTTACAGCCTACACTCCTCAGTTTACATTCACGACTGATGGTCAGTTAATTCATCATCAATCCAACAAAACTCATATTTATCCTCGTTCTCATTTGCAATATGTTAGACTGGTTCTCCATCACCAAAGAAGAGGCACTCAAAACCGAAGGTGTAACAGCATATATGGCCGCAAAGACACTTGCCGAGAAAGAAGTCTGGAATTTCGCTGACACCCATTCCCAAATGGACATCACTACCAGTGCGTACAACTTTCTCATTCCTTCACTTTTCTTCCACTCACGATGCTTGATTTTTTAAAATCGATAGTAAACCCTCCATACCTCTACGGTCCAGGCACGAAAGAATTCACAGCCTACCTCGCCGCTCCCAGCACCACCCTCATCTCGACCCTCATCAGCATCTACAAACTCCTCAATCCCAACGGTGCTTACCCAGACTACCCTCTCTACATTGACGTCCGGGACGTAGCCAAAGCGCACATCGGTGCCCTCTCTTCCCCTCCTCCCTCTACCGCCGGCCGAAAACGGATCCACATCAGTTCTCCGCACGATACCGTCTTTGCGGACATCATCAAAGTCTTGAACGAAAAGAGGCCAGAGCTAAAGGACAGGCTGACCAAGACGGCTCCGCCAGAGTTTCCGTTCAAAAAGTTGGCTTATGATTCGAAGAGGGTAGAGGAGATTTGTGGGTTGAAGCCAGAGGATTTCGTTCCGGTGAATGATACGTTTGTTGAGAGTGTTGATACATTGGTCGGGCTGGAGAAACAGTGGAAGGCTGCTGGGTATGAGCTTCCGGCTCCGCAGTAAATAAATCTTTGTATAAGAACGAACGAACGAACGAACGAACAATCAATCATTATTTCTCGGTTGTTACCCCCCTCTTTTACTGAAGTTTAGCCAGCGATATATACCTAACGCAAGCAGTGGGTGACCAATTTCGTCGTTGAACTTATTGCTCGGACTTCAATAGAGCATGCCAAGAATGAAAGATACTGCAGACATTCATCTATCCAGTTATTCCCAATGGCTACACCTACTGTTGAAGAGAGCATTAGCAGTATGACATATTAGTCTTCGAATGGAAATGGCAAAAGAAAGAGGAAGACAGAGATGAACCCGTAATTAAGGTGAATAACGTGGGAAGTTATAGGCGCTTAAGTCAAGTCCGTGCGCTGCAGATCATTTCTCAACTCGTACCACGACGACCACGACCTCTGACGATCTGCGGTGTCAATATCACTGAAGTCAGAGAGCCGCTTATATCGTACGTTGTAATTACTCGCTGATTATCATGGTAAATGCTGATGGCGATCGTAGATTCGTTTCTAGTAGCGGGAATCTTTTGGTGAACTGTGAACATCCGACATCGAATCGCTCTTTGCCAAAAGTCAAATATAACGCGCACAAGAAATTGTTGGGAGCTCATTTTCATGAGGAATCTCGGGCCGGATACTAACATTCAGTTCTCACAGAACTTGGCTCTGGCGAGCAAATTGGTAATTCTGGTGTGAGTTTAGAGTCAATCTCCACCCTAGGAGCTCTTCAGTGAGTAATGAATGCTATAGCGCGGGACTCCTGTACTCACATGCTCTTCAGCAAGATGGATACGCTAGATATCGAGTCTGGTCCAACGCCTGCAGTGAAGAATTTATTATCCAAGTTTGAATCACTCGCCGTGGATAATGCCGCTCCTGCGTCCACCGTAAATCGCTGCAAGTACCGACCCCGATATCTCCAGTTAGAGAGCTGCCCACGTTTGGAGTGTCGGCGTTGAGGAGCAGATTTTTGTAAGTAGCTCTGAAAATCCTTTTTCCATTTACCTATCGTTTTCTAGGAATGTCACATCCAATACAACTTCTCGCCCATTTAGCCATTCTCCTAAACCAAGCATATCATCTATGACGAACCCACCATTGGTCCCTCCTCGTATTCTCACTCCTTCTGAACCGCTCATAAGCTTTGAAAGCCCGGAAGATTATCACTCGCACTCGTCATCTTCGAACTCTGTATCCGACTTGGATGATCCATTCACTGAAGATACCACAGAGAGCTCCACAGATGATCCGGACTCATCTACAACTGCAGTAGCACCCCCGCTTCCAGCAAGGAAGCATCATCGCTACCACCACCAGCAAGAATCAAACTCATCCTGCTCCCAAGGCCACCTCCAAGACCACGAGCTTTGGCATTACCTGAGCCTCAAGTTTGTGTTCCAGATTCGAATTGCATTAGTGCCCCGCCTCCTCTGCCTGTCCGCCGCTCAACTGTAGCTCAAGCTGAAGACTTGGCTGCTTCTCCTAAAACTCCACGACCTTCAACCTCTGCCCGTTTAGCACCGCCTCCACCACACAGCTCGCATCCTTCCCCGAATCATCTTGCCCGTGTATCGTTAGACTTGGACCATCCTCCCAGCAGTGCACCTACCACTTCCGAACGTAAAACTTTCGGTAAGCATCCGCCACTTCCCACACGAACTATTGCGTTGGGTGACAAGTTGCCTCCCAAACGTCCGACCACTACTGAAGGAGTTACTATTGGCGACTCTGACGACGATGAATCTGGTGATGAAGATGATGTCAAGGGCTCGGGTGTGGACCTACTGCCAGATGCCACGCGTGCGTCTCGTCGACCCCCGTACTTGATGACACCTCGCGATCGGGATAGCGGAGTATACCCCGCGCAACCATGCAAAATTACTGTACCTGCTCACGCAGGGCATCTTCCTATGAGCGGGGAGCATGTTATTGTGGGCAGTACATATCACATCCGGTTTTACAATATCAACTTATCGCAAGAATTACCCTCTAAGAGCATGGACACGAAGGATTTTGGGATCAAGGATGGGAAGGTCATGGCGGTTGAGTTCAAGACGGAATTCCTCGTCTGGATTGCCTTAAAGGAGGGACACATATTTGAGATTGATGTCCGGAACGGAGATTTGCTCGGCGTCAAGCACTGTGCGCATATGATTCCTATTCTATACCTCTTCCGTTATGCAGGCTCCATGATATCCATCGATGAAGTCGGTAAAGTCCTCATTTGGTCTCCGGATCCTGCTACTGGCGATATCAAGCTTCTTCACCATACCCCACGCGTCATGCGCATTACTGACAAGCTCGATTTCGCCAAGATCATTGGCGGTGTGTTATGGACAGCTGGAAGATCTGAACAGCACGGTGCAGGAACGCTTGCCAGGACACCGATCATTAGGATGTATGACTTATTCAATCCTGCCTCTACGGGAAAAACGGTGATGCCTACAGAGCATGTAGGTCCTGTTACGAGTGCTACGATTATACCTTCAGATCCGGGCCATGTCTACGTCGGCCACGAGGAAGGGTTCATTACTATATGGGCTTTAGAAGACGCTGACAGTTCGGGAGGGTATCCGAAGTGTATTGAGGTCATGAAAGTCGCTTCTACCGATGTGACTAGCTTGGAGGGAATCAACGATAGGCTGTGGGCTGGTGGACGAAACGGAATGATCACTGTATGATATCGCTCCCCGGCCCTGGATGGCGACGAATTCGTGGGCAGCGCATCCTGGGTTACCTGTCTTGCAAATTTCCGCGGACCCATTCGGAGTAGAAAAATACAAGAGGTTGGGTGTCGTCAGTGTTGGACGGGATGAGCGCGTCGGGCTTTGGGATGGCCTCTTGGCGCTCGACTGGCAGGATACCGAAGTGCAGAAACACGAACAATCTTATAGCTCGTTCAGGGACCTCAAAGTGCTCATTATTTCATGGAACTGTGACTCTGCGAAGCCGGATTCACTCCATGGCCATTCAGCGAATATCAACTTCTTCCATGATGTCTTGAATAGTGAAGACAGGCCGGATATAATATCGTTCGGGTTCCAAGAGGTTATTGATCTGGAGTCGAGGAAGATGGCGGCGAAAAACATGTTGATGGCTGCTAGGACTGATGCCAGGAGTAGGAGAGATGAGGGCACGCTCTTGGGTCTGTCGGACAAAGTTACAGGTGCTTATAAAAGATGGTTCGATGCGTTGATGTTAGCTGTCAAGCTCGCAATGCCTCCAGACTGTCCGTATTCGGTTGTTCACACTGAGAGTATGGTTGGACTTTTTACTTGTGTCATGGTCAAAAATACGGAAAAGGCGGCGGTGAGGGATGTGGCTATCAATACTGTAAAACGGGGGATGGGAGGAAGATATGGCAACAAGGTCCGTCACATCTCGTATGTGTTCAATGCTTTGATTAAATCAGGGTTTGCATAGGGCGGAATTCTGTCTCGTTTCCTTATTGATGATTCGTCTCTTTGCTTCGTCAACTGCCATCTAGCTGCCGGTCAAGATGCTGTCCGTGCTCGTAACGCTGATGCTGCTGGTATGCTTGAACAGCAATTCCTCTTTCCTGCCGCTGGAGAGCGTCTAGCATTTGTCGGTGGTGGTGATGGTTCCATGGTCCTTGACCATGAGATTGTTTTCGTGCGTTATGTTCGCTTCCAATTACGGGACGCTAAGTCACCTTCCCTTTAGATCAATGGTGATATGAACTACCGAATAGCCCAACGTCGCGACGCTATCACTGCTGCTGTCCGTGCCAATGAACATGAATCTCTCTTTGCTCATGACCAACTTCTCAAAGAAATCAGATACAACCGTGCCTGTCGTTTCCGGTTCTTTACTGAAGGTCCCATCGCTTTCGCTCCAACATACAAATACGATCGTCGTTCAGACGTGTACGATACTTCGGAGAAACGTCGCGCCCCAGCGTGGTGTGACCGTGTGCTGTGGCGGTCTCGTGTACCGTCCAGGGTGAAGCAGTTGCATTACCAGAGATACGAAGTCAACGTATCTGATCATCGACCGATCTCTGCTGCGTTCAATATTACGGTGAAGAGGACCAGACATGAGATTAGGGAGAAAAAGAAGGCGGAGGTGTAGATGCAGTGGACGGGGTTGCAGGAGAAGTTGTTGATGGAGGCTAGAGAGTTTTGTATAAACTCCTGTAGGATCTGAAGGGGAAGAATGGAAGGTTGTGGGAGGGAGGAGGAGGAAGTATAGAATGGTTATGAGGCGTAATGATAAACTTATCCCTCTTGTTTCTTTCTGACAATTTGTTTCAACCATTTTGGACTCTGCGTTTTGTCAATGTAGCATTTATTTTTGTAGCAGCATGATTCCATAGGGAGTGTATCAAGCATCAAACTAATTCGTAATAAACATACAGTATATGCCGGTGAACCGTGAACTGACTGGCTAGTAGTAGACACGCAAGATTCCTTTGCGATGCTAACACATGACAACACTGCGAGAGGTTCAGCTTCAACTGTTGATGTCCTGGTATGGTGTTTGGAGGATTGTTGCGCTTGCACTTATGAGTGAAAAGACCGATGTAACGAGGGTTTTGCTTCAATAATGGATTGGCCTCAAAATGAGAGTGAAGACATATGCGGAGTACATCAGCAGTCACACCATCAGTCTCAACACTGAGAGAGAATGCAATATCAACCAAGTCACGCTTGGTCTTGGACTTGAGACTGCCCGAGAACACCATACTCTCCTTCTCCTGAGCTGCTCAATGGAGAATATTGTTTCTTTCAATATCCTGTTTCTTCTTCTTCTTCTCCTCTTCGGCCTTCTTTTTAGCCGCTTTTTTTGCTGCATCTGCCACTGCTTCCTGCCTACCCTCTCTAGATGTTATAATCTGAGCATCTGTTGTGAACCGCTTTGAGCTGTCCTTCTTTGCTGCCTTTTTGTTGAACTGATACTTCCAAACCGCTGCTTCCTGGCCAGAGATGATTGCATGAACATTTGCAGCATCCCTGTTAAGATCATGCAAGGTACCCTCAGGTACTTGCTTGATCTCCTAATGAATGGGATAGGACTCGGCGAAGCTATTAGCAACACCCTTGCTCCTTTCAGTCCTCGGAGTGCTAGCGAAGATAGTACGAGAATAAGCAAGACGACGCGAGACGTGCAACGCGATAGCGATGACTAAAGTCTTGGCGACGTGTAGCACAGTGACGAAGATAGCTAGAAGACTTTGAACTAAGTCTTAGAGTGTGCAAGATAGGAGAAGGACAATCTATGTTGATTTCGAAACTAAGGAATCAAGTACAGTGAACTACAGTACTTATAGTAATTATTCTATTCAATAGAAAAGACAATAGACCACATGGAACAAGTGTCAGATGATAGATAACGGGTACGATGATCCGATGATACGAAGATGTGTTACGACCATGCCAAGTTCAACTCCCGCGGTCCCGACGATCCTTTTCCCGGTATTTGACTTCCCTATTTTCTTCCGTCGCGGAGTTTACCTCCGCGATCACTTCCACTTCACGATTATATCCCTCACACATTAACCGATACTTTATATATCCTTTTATATCATTCCCTTTATACTTACCCCTTTTATCTTCCACATGTCCGACCATACTATTCTAGGATACTATCGCTTAGCGACCCTTAGGTAGCGATTACAGTATAAAGCTACCAGAGTAGAATAGTTGGTCCCCAGTTTAAATATCGACTTTGATAGCGCACTTCGACAGTGTATTCAAATAGAGTTCATACTCAACCTCATCTTAAGTACGATCGCGTGAGTTTCTCCCACGATCGGAATTACCTTACCCTCGCTTTCGGACATCGACGTGTCGGGGACGCTATCAATAGTAGCGTCAACGTCCGACGACCTCTCCGTAGGTTCACTTCACCCTCACTGGGATTTATCTCGGTGTTCGGTCTTTTACCCCGCGGACCTATAGTCCGCGATCCAACATATCGCCTACGACCGTGCATGATCATAACAAGATGCGAAGATGCGAAGATGCGAAGGGACTTGATACTGTCACAAAGAGGTGACGATGGCGGCAAGACTGAGTGGAAGCTTAGGTGGAAGCGGACAGATACTGATCCCAACGACAAAGTTATATTCATAATAAATACTGAGGAGTAAGTAAAGACATACCTGATCCCAACGACAAAGAGGTCAAGATAAGGGATCAGGTTGTGTGTTATGATCATGCACGGTCGTAGGTGATATGTTGGATCACAGACTATAGGTCCGCGGGGTAAAAGACCGAACACCGAGATAAATCCCGGTGAGGGTGAAGTGAACCTATGGAGAGGTCGTCGGACGTTGACGCTACTATTGATAGCGTCCCCGACACGTCGATGTCCGAAAGCGAGGGTAAGGTAATTCCGATCGCGGGAGAAACTCACGCGATCGTACTTAAGATGAGGTTGAGTATGAACTCTATTTGAATACACTGTCGAAGTGCGCTATCAAAGCCGATATTTAAACTGAGGACCAACTATTCTACTCTCGTAGCTTTATACTGTAGTCGCTACCTAAGGGTCGCTAAGCAATAGTATCCTAGAATAGTATGGTCGAAACATGTGTAAGATAAAAGGGGAAAGTATAAAGGAAATGATATAAAAGGATATATAAGAGGTCGGCTAAGTGTGAGGGATATAAAAGCAAAGTGTGAAAGGATCGCGGAGGTAAGCTCCGCGACGGAGGAAAATAGTGAAGTCAAATACCGGGGAATGATCGTCGGGCCCGCGGGAGTTAACTTGGCATGGTCGTAACATTGTGGGGGCTGGCTTATATATACAAAGGTAAGGTACGGGAATCATGATGTCATACTGTATAGTTCAGGAACGAGGAATGGAACAGAATGGACTGGAAGGTTCCGGATCGGATATGATAGGTAACAGTGATGGAATGATGTATTGTAAAGAAAAGGAAAATAATAGGGGCGGCTCACTTCATGACATTACCCCCCTCCTTATGACCATTGCCCTCGATGGTCAAGCCTTTGCCGCCCGGGGGTGTTTCTTGTGGAATTTTCGGACCGTAGCTGGCGCATGTTCCAAATTTTGAGCCGGTTCCCATGAATTATGCCCTGAATCGTAACCCTTCCACTTCACCAAATACTCTAACTTCTTCCATCTAACCCGACTATCCAAGATCTCCTAGTATTTTGCTAGGGTGGATAGTAATCGCTATCCGCCCCTAACTTAAATCACCCAGATGTCTCTCAGTTCTAGTATTTTGCTAGGGTGGATAGCAATCGCTATCCGCCCCTAACTTAAATCACCCAGATGTCTCTCAGTTCTTAGGGGGTTAGGGGCACATGTTAAGACTGTGCCGGTGAGGTTCCGTCGAGTCTTAGAAGGTATAGTATGAATCGAAGTGATCCGATAGTAATCGGAATGAATCGAGACAATGGTTTATAACCGAAGTCTCAAGGGGAGTAATCGAGGATGATCGGTAAGCTCGATTGCAACGGAAGATGATAAAGATGAACTAGAACCTTGACACTACTATCGGTAGTGCCCCCGCTTCGTCGTACGGTTCGGTGAATGTTCAGAGTGACGAGTAAGAGTGTAAAGACGTCCGGATAACGATCGGTTATAGTGCGAACGTTAGACGATTAGAAGAGAGAGTTCCGGACGGAGTTCAGCAGCAATCTAAGTTGATATTTAAACTGAAGAACTATGTACAAGATACTACAGCTTATATACCTGTATTCCTAATTGTTAAATCCATAACAATAAGAGCTGTAAGTAAAAGACAATAACTAATATAAACCGACGTCATCAATATATATATGAAAATACAATAAAGTCGGAATACTAAGCATTCGATAATCGAATGCTTCGTACGACTCGATCGATGCAATCGATCTCGGAAGTAAATATGAATATTACCAAGTCCATATCCGAAGCCGGAAGCTATACACGGAAGCCCGGAGGCATAATCGTAACAGTATCCCCCTGTTAGGCTTTTGCCCTCGAAAGCCTCGTACGAAGGTCCTTTGATCCGATCAAGTTTGTGACTTGGTGAAATGAGAAGAATCGAGATCGATCGATCAATCACGTAAATGATGGCGCAGTATATGAACCAAACGAAAAAAATTTTAAGTCCCCACTTTTCTCTTCTTCTCTCTACCATGTCCTCTGCCAACTCTCGTGCCAACAGCCCGTCTGACGACGAAGAACGAGCCGAGCTTCTGCTCATTCAGAAGAAGAAGGAGGAGAGGGAGGAGAGGGCTAGAAAGGAAGCCGAACAAAGGAAGGCAGAGGAAGAAGCCGAGGCTGCGGCTGAGGCTCGATTGGCGGAGATCCGTCGAAAGAAGGAAGAAAAGAAGAGAAGAGAAGCCGAGGAGAAAAAGAAGGAAGAATTGGAACGTCGAAAAGCAGAAGAAGAGGCGAAGGCTGCCGAGGCAGCGAAGAAGGCGGCTGAGAATGCCAAGAAGGAAAATGAGAGGAAGAAAGCCGAGGAGGAATCGAAGGCTGCCGAGGCTGCGAAAAGAGCAGCGGAAGAAAATCGAAAGAAGATCGAGATGGAGAGAAGGATGGAAACGGCGGCGCTCGTTCGGGCGCAAATCGAAAAGAAGAAGAAGGAGCAGTTATTAAACTCAGTGAGTAACCGATTCGTTTCTTCTTTACAATCACTTATTTCGATTATAGCCGGTTAGTGAAACCTCGACGGTGGTAATCGGTAAAAAGCGGAAGAGGGTTGCTGTGGTGAGTGACTTTATCTTTCATCTTCTACCGTCTAACTTTTTTGTTCAGGTCGTTCCATCCGGAGACCCCGAAGGCGGCGACCCGAATCCGGGTGACGACGACGACTACGTCGAATCGGATACGGATGATGATGAAGATCCTGAGGTACCCCCAACCTCACCTCCGAAGCAATCGCGGTGCAGTCGATGCATTTTGAAGGCTTTTAAGTGCGAACTGGTAGGACCTGGTTCTGCCTCCTGTAAAGGTTGCAGAAAGGCAAAGGTCCGGTGTTCGCTCGTGCCGGACGACTACCCCCGCAGGAGTAAGAGAGTGAAAGTGGAAAGTCCGGTTGCTTCGACAAGCAGCCAAGTAATCGACGACCTCCGGACTAACGTCCGAGATCTTAACACAAGAATCAATCTCCAGGAGGAGATGCTTCGATACCTGATCCTTCGTGTCCGGAAGCTCGAAGAGGCGAACAGGGAGGAAGATGAAGAAGAAGAAGAGTCCGAGGAAGATCGAGTAAAACGGACTGGAGATAGAAAGGGAAAAGGCCGGAAGGAATGAGTAGCCGTTTTCGATTGGTTTTCTTGAACTTTGTATATATAATTTTTGTTTCCGTATATCGATTGCAGTCCGTTCGAGGACTTTAAATTCTTTTATGGACTTTTAATAAAATCTTTTTTGTAAATCAAATGGAAATGAAAAATCGTTCGAAAGCAATCGAAAGAACGTCCGAAATGGACTTGGAAGAAATTTGAGTTTAAATAGGACTGAGATGTCCGAAAGTTTCGATTGGTGTCGATCTTCCGGGTAGGGATAAACGCTCAATAAGCTATCATGGCGTTTATCCCCCCGGTCGATTTCAACCGTTCGGAAAGAAAGAAGAATAGGATAGAGTAAAAAGAATAAGTAAAAGCATACGAAAGTTAATCGGTGATGTCCGGTAGAGGTCCGGGCTTGAGTGGGTATCGTTTATGGAATTCTTCAAGTAATTCTTCGGCGTGCATTTCATCAGCTCCAATCCATGAGAACTCCTCATCGGTACCTTCGTATCCTTTCCATCGAATGAAGTATCGCAAAGGACAACGTCGAAAGCGTCGGTCCATCTTCGAATCTAGAATTTCAGCAACTTCGAACTCCTGTTCACCATCGACTTCAATCGGAGGTGGCGGAGGTTGCGAACGATTCGGAATGGGATTTGGAGTATAAGGTTCCAATTGCGAGACGTGGAATACTGGATGAATTCGAGAAAGGTAGTCAGGTAGTTGTATCTTGTAGGCGAGAGTGCCGATGCGTTCGATAACCTTGAAAGGTCCAAGATACTTCTCCGAGAACTTCGGAGTCGGTCGGGTGGTTCGAATGTGTTTCGCTAAGACAAAGACTTCAGCACCTATTTGGAATTCTGGAGCAGAGATTCGTTTTCGGTCGGCTTGATCTTTGTATTTTTTCTGAGCGTTCGAAATCTCATCCCGAAGGAAGGAGTGAACTTCATCTAAGTTGGCGACGAAGTCGTGAGCTCGGTCAGATCGAATATCGACCTCCGGTCTAATCGAGATGTTCGGATGGTAGCCTTTGTTGGCGAAGAAGGGTGTGATTCCAGTCGAAGCGTTCGGTGCGTTATTGTAGGCGAACTCAGCCATTGGAAGTAGGCTGGACCAGTTATCCTGTTGGTAGTTACAGTAGATGCGAATGTACTGTTCCAAGGTCTGGTTGACACGTTCGGTCTGTCCGTCAGCTTCGGGGTGATATCCGGAAGTGTAGTGAAGTTCCATATTGAGCGATTGCCCGAGTGCTCGAAAGAAAGCAGAGACGAACTCGGAACCTTATAATATGCCAACTTGGCATTGCTGCAATGGCCACATGTCGGATCAATATTCCAGAATCTTGGGATCCGCTGGACAGATCCACTCCGTCATTTAGAGAAACATGCTCATTTGGATCTTATCTCATGGGAAGTGAGGTTGGTTTTTGCTTACTCATCCAAATTCTCATGATATCATCATGTACTTACACAGCACATTTTACAACTGGTTTCTGATAAGGATCCCTAGGATCCCAGGATCCACCACAAATCGAAGTTAACTTCAGGGACAAAATATGATTATGTAACCTATATGATCCCCAAACCTGCTTTGGTTAAACCATTACATCATATCCTGGCCCAAAATATGTGCAACTATCCGCACCACTCATTATTTTGTGTCTGCAAGCTTGTTACACTAGAATCTTGGGATCCACGGGACAGATCCACTCCATTATTTGGACAAACATGCTCATTTGGATCTGATCTCATGGGAAGTGAGCTTGGGTTTTTCTTAGTCATCAAAAATCCCATGTTATGATACTGTATGTCATCCATCACCACTATAACATGTTTTTGTACATCTGCATCAGAATCTCAGGATCCAGAGCAAATCAGGCTTAGTTTTGGTGGATAATTATGCGTTTTCAAGCTATACTATGCCCAAACCTGGCTCCATTAGGAGACTATACAAACACTTGGCCTAATCTCAGTGCATCTCTCTGAATAACTTATCAGAAAGTTAATTATCATTTCACACATCGCTTTACTTCTACAATATCAACAGTCATAGGGCATACCACCATACATTTGTTAAGACACATCCCATACATGACCTGTATCATCCCTTCACCATACAGAAACACAAATCCGCATGAAAGGACTCCCTGCAATATGAACATGTGACCCAAGCGCTGCTGCCAATTGATTAGTCAATAAGGCGCTAACTTAACTATTTCATACGACTATCCAAACCTAATTGTGCACACAATGCCCAGGCAAGTCCACTGTCAACAAAATCTATAAACTTATTCAACTGAATACACAAACATAGAACTGTATGTAATAGAATTAATTGTCTCTACACCACCGTCGGCTCAACACAAGAAAACCATTGGAAAGAGTTCCATTCTGAGGAACACAAGTTCCCTTACAACGGTTCGCATATCGTTACTCTCACACAGGACAGTCTTACCATTGATCTCACTGGAAAAAAGGTGCAAACATTGTGTCGCAAAGATGGAAAACTACCATGTCCTTGCGGAGCTGAATCGCATGCTCGTTTCAGCTTCAAAAAGCTGCGGGCACTTATCACTAGACCTGGACCACATCCAGGTCCGCAAGAATCACCTTTCCCTGACCCTGACAATCGCAACTATGAACTGTTACCAACTTTCCATGCTGAACAGTCTATTCCTTCCCAATCCACTTCAGACACTCCGGTAGACCATCACATCTCCACGCGCATAGCACCAACTCCCAGATTACCATCGTCAACTCATCACGCTATGCTCAATACCACCCGACTTTCACCTATTGATGACATGTTCATGGCAGCTTCAGGCCTGCCAATTTCTGTTGACAATAACCACATGCAACAAAATGAGTTTGACATGAATGAGATAACGCTGTTGGGAAGAGATGAAGAGGGTTCAGAGGCAGAAGGAGAGTACAGGATGGAAGCTCACCAAGGCTTAAATGGAGATGTTGCTGAGAACGAGGGTATGTGTTATCACTCTCCTATCATCCTCATTTCCAACGCATGTGTTATAGAGCCATATGAAGGAGACGATAGTCTAGAATCAGAATACGAAGACGAGGATGAGAATCCGCTTGAAGAAAACCCATCGAGTAACATAGATCACCACACCTCATCTAAATCTATCGAAGAAGCTACGGCCTTCCTTGCTCGTTTTAACATCATAGTCGACCCTGTATATCGGATAACAATTTGCACAGAATGCGCCATTCCAGTTCCATTTGCACATATGCACACACATCAATGGACCAAATATTCCATTAAACTATCACTCCCGTTCGAATGCAGACTCCCTAAGAAAGCAGAGATTCTTCTACACTTGTCACTCCTAGGTGCAAACCAACCGCACGACATTGCTTACGAACGCATCACACCAATACACGGCGTCAAAACTATCCAAGGATACAAGTGTACGGTTGCACGTTGCAGTTTCATCTATGGATCCCATCAATCGTTGCGGAGACACCAAGACAAGGAACATTTCACAATCAGGAAAGGCCTCCGCAATTCAATCCGGGTACCCTGTCAACCTCTTTCCAAATTTCAAAATGCCAGGAGATATGTAGAAGTCTTGCAACATTTCACCTGCCATGCTTGAGATCGAACATACAGCTGCAGCCTGCAAACTTCTTGAACATAGTGATACTTTCACCATTGCATCTAACGCACGTGAAAAGAGTGCTGTATTTGCACAGTCACGATGGGACGAGCTCCTCGATAGCGTTGACATTGTCGCACTCAGCCGCACCATCTCAACAATAGAAAGCCCCACATACCCTCTCTTTGAAAAGCTTCGTTCAACAGGCAGAGAATATTATCAGGAAGTTAGCAAGAGCATCGCAAAACTCCCAGTACTTGTGAGGCGTTACATAGCCTCTAGTAGCTCCAGGTATGTATTCTCATATATCGTTTGAGCTTATTCTAATCTGTTATGTAGCAACCTTAAGGACAAACCTTTCCATTGCCCTCAGGAGATCAAGACTGTAATAAAAGACTCAGATCGAACCTTGCAGTTCATTGCATTCTTAATTGTAAACCACAAAGCTCCAGTCGACTCGTTCTCCATACCCCTTCACCCATATGTATCCGCCAAACTCGCAGACCTCCACACAGCACTCGAGAACGACAGCTCTCCTGAATCCGCCCCAAAAAGGTCATTTCACCAGGCTGTCTGGGCCATATTATCGAGACCTAGTGATGAATACATACAAAACAAGCTCATGTGCCAGTTTACCTGCTTTCTCATTGCAACTACACTGAAGGTTTCTGGTTGTTCTGTCCGCGCCGATGTAATTCCTCCGATTATTGCAGAACCGCAGTGGTGCTTCAGAGCTACAGCCTGCGAGGAGATACTGAAGTCCCAGGGTGAATTTAACGGAGATCCCATGTTGTGAGTTACCTATTCCTCTCAAAACCATAAAACAATTCATTCAATCGCCATCTTAGAGCTTATACAACATGCGTGCAAAGGTTCATAACCGACTCACAACCTGTCCTCTTTACTACCCTTCGCCAAAACATGAACTTGTTCAAAGCTCTCTCACATAACCAACAAGGCCTCCCACGGTTCAACTGGAACATTGAACGGACCATCGTCTCGATTTACGGTTTTCCTGTCACCGTCTCATCTTTCATCGATGGAATTCACGGGACCCTCAAGACTGTAACATACCAAATTGAACGTCTGTTTCGGGGATGTCCTTACCAAGACGTTCTTGCAGCAATTGACACCGCAACGATCCCAAACCATATAGGCCAACCAAATTGGTTCAGAGATCGGCCAACCAACACAGACATTTGATATTCGTTCTTTGAAGAGGACAAGAATGGGCTGAAAAAACTACGGCCACGATTACTTCAACACCTAATTCAAGACCGGGAGCTTTTTACAAACGTTGACGGCCGTCTTGTACCCAGGAAAGGTGTGTGTCAGATGGACACTCCACGTCAGAGTACTAACGTTGACAATCAGGCGCTATCTTTCGGTGGTATAGTGAGCTTGATCAAGTTGTTCGTGGCCTGTATTATCTCATCAGCTCAACATGGGGTGGAGGTTCCCAAGGTACTGAAATCGAGCACCTTCTATATGCAAATCATCCTCGAAATTCACACAATATATTCTTCATTAATGGACTTCTCACTATCGTGACGGAATATCAAAAGACCCAGTCCCTTACAGGTGCTGGAAAACTCATCACTCGAATGCCAGCCCCCCAAGTCAATCGATTACTCACCCTTGTCTTTGGCCTGGGCTATTGGGCTGCTGGATACATTGGCTGCTACATCGGAATGGAGAAAACAAACTGCCAGAGATACTTCTACGAAGTCTTCCTTCTAACTGGTATCTCTATGGAGAGCAAACATTTCTCCGATGCACTTGGTTCCTACAATGGAAGAAACATCAGAATTGAGCTCAAGCTATGAGACTTCTGGCAATTGATGTCTTGCATGCTAATATCTTCTACGCTGACTACTTTCTTTGATCCAAACGACGAAGACCCCAACGTAGTCGCTGCTTGTTAGGAGCGTGCGGATCAAGTGGACCTTCGATACCGTTATTGACAGTATCCTCGCTACGCTGCGCGGTCCGTGTTAAGTTCGTTCGAGACCGAGATAGTATCGACTGAAGGTCCACGGGTCGAACAAGGTACAAGTGTGAAGAGAGCAAGTGTTATGTGATTCTGGGGAGTCGTACCAATTCGATCTTAAAACTAAGGCTTCTACCTACGACCGCAAGTCTTATATACTAAGTTCGCTATCTCCGGTATCGCTACAAAGTATCCTAAAGTAGTTATGACAAATCGGAAGTAGAGATAACGAGTGCAGATAGGAAGACAGTGGACTAATGGGGAGAGGAAGGCGGTATAGTGTATAGCCTGTCCGAAGGAGGGACGACGGGATAAGGAGGATAGGTGGATGAGTATCACGGAAGTAGATTACCTGATCCATATCATCGGTGTGTCGCATCGATGACGGACTTGATCATGTACGGTTGACTGCGTCGGTACGAAGCAGTACGCGCAATGCGTACGACCAATGTGCATGATCGTAACAGTATCCCCCAATTAGGCTTTCGCCCTTGAAAGCCATACCTAAATATTCCAATCTCAAGTCGAAAAAGTCTTAGGGGGTTAGGGGGTTAGGGGTTAGGGGGTTAGGGGTTAGGGGGTTAGGGGTTAGGGGTTAGGGGTTAGGGGGTTAGGGGTTAGGGGGTTAGGGGTTAGGGGGTTAGGGGGTTAGGGGTTAGGGGGTTAGGGGTTAGGGGGTTAGGGGTTAGGGGTTAGGGGTTAGGGGTTAGGGGGTTAGG
>JANVFU010000026.1:0-143434 GCA_027921405.1 Lentinula detonsa
TTGAGAGGTACCGGAGAAGACCGTGTATTGAGTTACATTCGCTGTATCAGATATACTATAAAGCACAAAACGGCAGAGAAAAATGTGATGTAATAACTTACCAGGGTTTGCAATGGTTTGATAGTAGCGTGACTGAGCGTAATAAGGAGGATGTTGCTGATAAACTGGTGGTGCATACTGAGGCTGAACATGAGTGTGGGGAGGTGGAGCATAGGGCACAGGAGGATTGGCCTGAGGGAACACTGGCATAGCAGGCAGCGGCTGAGCTTGAGCAGGATAGAACTTTGGAGGTGATTCATGTGGGTGGAGCCGGAGGATAATACAGTGCAGGTGGATTCTGCTGAGCTGAGGATGATACGGCGCAGGTGGATTCTGCTGGCCTGATGATGCTGCTGATTGTCATGGATGACTGGATGAGTCAGAAGGACACCAGCCAATAACCAGCTCGAGGTGCCTGGCGTCGAAAACCGGTCAATGTCTTCTGGGCTGAGGTGATTGTTGTTTGGCATGAAGAGAGAGCATAAGTTGGGGTCAAAAGTGAAGCAATGGAACGTACTGGCTGGCCTTTTACATCATACCAATACGCCGAAAATACACATAACTTGAATACATGGGGATTTTGCTGATGAGTATGTGTCTGGTTTCTGGTTTGCTTCCGAATGTTTTGCTCTACTAGGGTTTCGAAGGTCCGTCTCGGACATGTATTGGATTGGATTTCGTACGCATGGTCTGTAAAATTTTCCCTTACAATTTTCACATATATATTTCGTCGAAGGAGCGGACTTCCCTCAGAACTTGTTTACGTTCTGAGGGTACGTCCTTTCTTATTTTCTCTGCCATTCCATACATATTTACTCTACCTATAGTTCTCGTGTATTCACTTAGGCTATAGGTAACTGAGAACTTGTTTACGTTCTGAGGTTCTCGTGCACTCACTTAGGCTATAGGAAACGCGAATCTGACATTAATAACTACCATTTCGGTATCGCGTATAGTTGGGCCAATGCTGCATAAACGAATTCACAATTATTTAAGGAACGTTCTGCCACACATAGGAAATGCAGTCTGGAAGAGATCAAACTTCCACTACCCAAGGCAATCTCAGGAACGTCCCATGGAAGAGGAGAGTACGCTCTTTTGTCCGCCGAGGCTTAAATAAATGGTAATGATCAACGATTCAAATCTTCAGAATTATTGATGGCAACGATGACGGTACTGAGCGGCTTAAGACTGTGCAGGACTATGGTATAGATGTCAATTTTGTGGACATTGACTCTGACGACGAACAAGAGGTGTGTATTTACTCCTTGTCTTTTTTCAAGGACGGATCTCCAGAAGCACTTGCTGAGTTCAACTCTCAAATAGCCAAGCTCACTGCAGAGATCAAATGTATTGCTCCAAACTTTACGAAGGCCATGGAGAGGTCCGTATAATTTGTCTTTCTTCGTTCAATTTCAAGCTCATGGTTCCCAAAGATTGAACGGCGTCGAGCAGAAGCTTGCCGAAACTGAAGCCGAAACCGAAAAGGCTCGCAAGGACTTCTAGTCGCATATGCTTTGATTATTGTCATTGTGTATATAGCCGTAGGCGTTCATTGGAGTTGAATTGCACCGTTTATTACACTCAACATTCGTATGGCAGAGCCTCGTAGCGGGCAAGAGTATTTGTACAAACGTTTTTTCCTTAGTTTCTACTCTGCACTTACACTTCCGACATACATGTCTGGGAACCAAAGCCTTTCGCCGACAGGGCAGACTACCACTGGATCCGTTCAACATTATTGGGGCAGGCACGTCCTTAGGTGCTGCTAATGCCGAGAAGGAGCAATCTCAGAGAAAGTCTGGCTGGACCGTGAAAGAGGGGGATGTTCAGGACGTTTGGACGAGGCAGTATTTTTTCAAGCTGTTTGAAGAGATGATTCAGCAAGTTTTGGGTTCCGATTCAGCTAGGATTGGTTTTAGTACTGGACAGATTGTGAGGTATACATATGATTCCTCAAGGCACTTCGGAGACGAGGAGTCGCTATAATGACTTGTCTCTAATTGTACTTCCTTCTAGCTCATGGGAGGATACCTGTCACAGTACCGGCAATGAAAGAGAATGTCGCCGATGGAAGTCTGCGAGCTCTTATCAGTCCGCAATGGAGCATTAAAAAAAATCGTAGCATGTCACGGATAATTGAAAGTGATTTGAATTTGCAGGAGTCCTACCCACTTGAATCGGTTACTTTTGATGACCCAGGACCCCAAGAATGGCCAGAGTCGTATTGGTGAGGAGAAAAGAGCCAACCTCCAAGTTAGTTAGGGGTCAAGCGGCGCTACTATAATGTGTTGCTACCCGGGTCTTTTTAAGTCCCACACGTCGCGACACACATGGCAGTCAACAACGCGATTGTGCAGTCTGGGTTGTCCATTGTAAAGGGAGAGAGGCTCCCTGGTGCGTTCAAGCGATACCGGCAAAACCAGCTTACTGTAGAGCAGCTTGCCCGCGAGTGCGCCGAGTGCGAAACTGTACTCATAGTTGTATGTGCAAGTACTTATTGCGGTAAATCAATTATTTAGCGCCGTAAAACTTTTTGTTCTCTTACCGCGATGGGCGAGCCCACTCCACCTTTGCCTGGTACTGCTTCTTCTTAGCCGGGCGGAGGTACCTAGCAAAGGAGGGCTTGCCTCTGATCGGTCTTCCACTCCCTCTACCCATTCCATTCTCTCCAAACGGCGTATCTAGCATAGGTTCAAATGAAGAGAATACTGCTGCAATGAACGATTTCGCGCAAGATGCTCACTGTGCAAAGGGGCCAACATCACGATGCGAACGCGGGTGAAAGGTTGGAGTCCTTGGAGGGCTTGGAGGGTTTGGAGTCACGACTATGACGATGAAGAAGACAAAGACAATGAACATGCAGAAGACGACGAAGACGAAGACCACGAACACGACGAAGACGTGGGTTTGGAGGGTTTGGAGTCCCGACATCGATTCACGACGCTCGAAGTCCACGGCGGTTTGATGGGTCTTAGTCCAACCGATCTTCTTCAACAACTAGACGACCTTGGCCTTCAGGTTCGAGTTGACGTTTTGGGTTCTAGTCACTGGTGTCGATGGGGAAATCATCCTCTACCACGATACCTTTATCCTCCTCAAACGCTACGCCACTGCAGAATCCGAACACCTCCTCACAACTGACGTAGCAATGTATCTCGGTCGGCTGCGCGACACAGCAAGCGCAGAACTTAAAACTACTGTGTCAGATATTGTTATCGCCGTTCCCGGCTGGTTCACTGATGTTCAGCGTCGAGCCATCCTAGACGCTGCATCCATCGCCAACCTCAACGTCCCTCGTATCATTAATGACACCACCGCCGTTGCTTTTGGAAGCCGGTTTCGCTAAAGCGGCTTGCCCGACTACCGCCAATACGGTGCGCGTGTTTTTGGGCAGCTTCTCCATTGAACTCTTAGGGTTAGACTCCCATTCGTTGGCTTTTTTATGTGGTTTCTGCGGACAGGAGGCTTTTCCAGTCATCGCTCTCGAGCCCGGCTTGATTCAAGATTCTATTGATGGTGGTGAGGGTACGCCTACCTCCATGCTGTCCATAACCGGGCTCTCACTCAAGGAGCTTGAGCCCCACCTTGCGAAAACTAATCAACACTTGACCGAAAATTCGAACCTCCAGGTCACTCTTCAAAACGGTCCTCGTGCACTTGTTGTAACAGGTCCCTCGCGCGCTTTGCATGGCCTCGTCGTAAATTCAAGGAAGATTACTTGCGCGCGTCGACAGTCTCCATCACTCGCTCTCTTTGTAATCAAATTTTCACGTCGCCTATCCACTGGACGAAGGCGACAAACTCTTCCCAAAGTCTGCTACTCATGCGCTGGACTTTGGTCCTGGTGGTCTGAGTGGAATCGGTCCTCTTACTGCAGAAAACCTCGATGGAAAGGGTGTTCGCGTGATCGTCATTGGCGAACGTGCCAAAGGGTACGCTGAATTGTATGATTCCAGGGCAATCCAGAGGGAAGACAACTGGTGTGAAAAGCTCGCTCCCCATTTAATCAAAAGCAGGTGCGTGTGATAGTTTTAATCGAATGCCCGTTGCTCATATGTGCTTCAGGGATGGTACGACTCACCTCGGCACTCCCTCTTTTATGGGTGAAGCTGGCTGCAGAGCGTACAGCCGGTCGCAATCAAACAAATTTCTACCAGCATCGGTAAGCACATCGGGTATATGGCCTTTGGTTCAGGAAATAATAAACCTACTGGAGAAGGATCCACGTCATCCACGACGCCAGCGCTCAAGTTAATTCAGAATCAGTGGCATGTCCATCCGTGGAGATCGTAAGAAGCGGGAACGACACAAACGATACACACTTTCCTTACCTCCCAACACATTCAGCATGCATCTCAGTCGCATTCGCACTCTTATTCCAACTACCTACAATGACAATGTCATTATGATGTTGAAGACAACATTCAGGCTCTCGCGAAGAAAATAAGATGGGAACAACGTCAAGTTTCGTAATTCTCTTTGATAACCTCCACAATTCCGTTGTTGTTCACTAATACCTCCCAAAAACCGTCGCCAACTCCCCATACTCTTCTTTCCTCATAAACTCAACCAACCCCACAGCCGAACGAGGCGCGGTGTCCCTGCCATCTCCAAGAAATGCACGTACGTCTCCCTGACGTTGTGCGCTTTGGCGGTTTCGAGGAGGGCGTAGAGGTGGTTGATGTGGGAGTACCCAAGAAGGACTTGGCGGGTTATGTCCAAAGGGAACGCGAAATGCGGCGGGTTCATGGTAATTTTTACTTTCGATCTTTATCGACGATACACCCAGCAACTCTCCCTAAACTGTTCCCGAGTTGTTTGCATATTTCTATTGTATGGCAATCTCTCACGTACCTCGCGAGGGATCATGCCGAGCTTGTGGTTCTTTGGGAGGAGTTGGTCGAAAGAGAGAGGGGAGGATGAGGGGGATTTGCAAATGCCGAAATCGTGGACTAGTAGAGGACATCGATTGAGGATCGTTCATCGAGTTATTCTTCGCTTATTACCTCCACCTCCACGTTGACCCCAACATCCATCCTCCGTACCCTCCTCTCTCTCAACCTCTGGACCACGATCTATCATTACGCGGAGATGGGGCGGTGGGGTGGTGGGCATGGAGAGGGCAGAAAAGTAAGGTGTGGATATTCTGGGTAGGTTGGAGGATAGATCGACGACGACCCCACCTCCGGATCTTCCGTTATATATCGCACTTATGACTCGGCTTTTGTTTCGTCTCCAAATTATTATAGTCCTCTCTCCCTTTCCCTTTCGTCCCAAATTAACGTGTCATGCAATAAAGTGTGGTGAATCGATTCAATTTGGCTCTTCGCATAATGGGACAATATGAACCTGTTATATCTGTGTGATAACACTGTTACCTGCAATAATGAGTTGCAATCCTTACAGATGATTATCACATATTTCAGCATATTATAATCCTATTACATGTACTATGGTATTATTATGTGCGAACATTGTGGCAGCCAGTTAAGTGTAATACCTGCCACATGCTGTATTCCCATTATATTATTTATGCTGTTGGCTTAGCATCGGGGACCACAGCATATGCGTAGGTTTTCGTTCAGTGGGAATGAGTCTGGGGGCATCCTCCCATGTGACCAATATCAGATGCCTACTGCGAGCGCACTGCTGATGAGAGGCCGACCCATGGCCAGCCAGTTGCCTGACTGGACTTCTGTGTCCGTCTGTCTTTGTGTGACCCATAGCCGTAGCCGCTATCTCCTTTCTCGGAATACGCTTTATCGGCCGTCTCCGAGGATAAGGCGAACCAGCATAAACAAAGTGATATAACTCTCATCTGAGATGAACGAAACTTCAGAACCAAATTCAAGCTCAAATACCATACACGGGACCAGTCCGTTACTTCCAGAACACAGGCAACGACAACTTAGCCCTCACTGGTCACCCGAATTGATATGGTCCGAGTCTCTCATCGTAATCATGATGAAATATGCTGTTCCAACCTTTGGGTGAGATTCTTTTGATTGATATCTTACTGCGGCTCACCGTGATGAACTTTGGCAAGATTAACATTCTCGAATATTCTCTCGTCGTAGTATCTGTCCTGTATATTGGTCATATATCTACAACCGCTCTTGCTGCCATCACTTTAGGTGAAATGTCAGTCAATGTCACTGGGTTAAGCTAGTGATGTGCCGGCTCGGCCTGAAAGCCGTGGGCCAAGCCAAGCCGGGCCAAGCCAGGCCGTCAAAAGCCGGGCCGTGATAGACGGCTTGTCAGGGCTTTTGGCCCGGCTTCAAATTTTCAAAGCCGTGAGCCGGGGCTTTTGGGGGCTTCCATAGTAGAAGATGCATCAGTGTGAGAGTAATACATAATAAGAAAAATTTCCACCTATTGCTCAAATATCATGGCTCCTCGACCAGTTCACAATGGGAAGCCCTCACAGAAAGTGTCACGGCAGATTCATATCATGGGATGAGCTAATCATTGGTGGTGATGATGACAACCAGGACTCTGATTTGTGATATACTTAGTAGTAAGTAGTTCTACATATTATAAGTAGTACTGTATCAATGTTGTTCCAAAAAGTATCCATGACATCACAACTTTTACAGGTAATATCTGTGATGTCATAAGTGAGCCTGCTCAATAAGGAAATTCTGACAGTACTGGCGCTTATTTTCATTTTGGCGCTCACTTACCTGAAAGCCCCGGCCTGGGCCAAAGCCAGGCCGGGCCAAGCCGGGGCCGTCCCACTAGGGCCCGGCTTGGTTTTCTCCAGGCCAAAGCCAAGGGCTTCCAGGCCAAAGCCGGGGCTTCCAAGCCAAAGCCGGGCCGGCACATCACTAGGTTAAGCATTATCATGGGCTTTGCAAGCGCACTATTACCTTCAGCGTGGACCAGCGACAGGCTCGACTCATTACTTAGCCTTTGGACACAGAGGATGATGTTGATTGTGACTTTAATGATGCTGGTGCCGATCATAACACTTTGGCTAAATGCTGAACTTGCTGTTCTGTTAAAGCTGAACCAAGAACCGCCTGAGGTGGCAAGGTTAGCCGCTTTGTATTTGCGATGGATGTGTGTTGGTATTCCTGGTGCGTCTCTACCATGTCTCTGGTACTTGGGAACTTACCTCTCTCATTCAGCGTTTCAACTGCGTGAGTAGGTGCGTCCGAAATGTCACATGTACAATGTCAAGGTATGTGTCCTTCATAAAATTTCTTTGTCGTGCCTCATGAATCATCTTAGGTTTATTTTCCGTTCCAACGCGGATTATCATGGTCGTGGCGCCGATTAATGTCCTTTTGAACTATATCCTCGGTTTGTCCTCCATCGCTGTCTTGCTATGGCCTTCCCTATATTCTTGATATGCAGGCCCTTCTGCAACTCGCCTTGGATTTATTGGCGCCCCAATCGCAACATCAATATCTTACTACCTGCTGTCACTCTCATACATTATCTACGGCATATGTTGGTGGACAGGAAGGCTTGGTATGCGCTTACCATAAGCAACTTGCAGGGCATATTTGGATGGAGGAATCTGGGTTTCTTGTTCAAATTAGGTTTAGAGGGAAACTAATTCGTCGATTCTTGGTTCAGGCCAGACGGTTTCAGAACGGTGGGTCTGGGATATTGTTGCACTTGTCGCGTCACAGTAAGTCTCCTTCATGGCATCTAATTTCCGTTCAGGTTGTGCTTATTCTATATCTCTTTTTCGATGCGTTTTCCTAACTCCCACAAAAGATTAGGTTTTGATGTCGTCCTTGCATCTCAATCCATCCATGTCGTTACTTCTTCCATAACATGGCAGGGACCATTTGCGTTGGGGATCGCTACTTCTATACGGTTAGCTTGTGACTGACCATTCGTCTTCTGATTGACCTCTAATATCAGCGCAACTTCCAATTATAATGACCGTCGGTGTCATCTGACATTCGATATGGGATCGGAATCTTCTAGGAGAAAGGGATAGCTTACGTGCAGGAGCAGCAGTGAAAGGTGCGGTGGCAGTTAGATTTGCAATAGCAGGTCTCATGAGGTTTGTGTCTGACAATTTAGTTGCTCATTTGCTCATCGCTCCGAATCCTCTGAACTAACCTATCAGTGTCTTACTACTTGCTTTCCGCAATTCATTTGCGTATCTGTTCAACAATGATCGAGGTGAGAACTAGTTATGCTGTCTGGCACTTCTCTTGCTATAACGTTATGCAATACCTGTCAGAGATCGTATCAACGGTTGCCTCTATCATCCCAATCCTTGCGGCTTTCCAAATATCTGACGCGACTGCGGGGATTACATCTGGAATTCTGCGAGCAAGGAGCAAGCAGGTTATGGGCGCAGTATTGAATATTTCGTGAGCGTTAGTTTCGTATACATACTCTCATACGATGTCTGACTTTATTCGTCATCGTACGTTACATGTAATCGACAGTGCCTACTACGTGTTCGGTATCCCCTTCGGAATCTACCTCGCCTTTTCTTCCTCTACAAATCTGGGTCTTGCCAGTCTTTGGGTCGGGCTCACCGTCGCACTCGTGTACTGTGCCGGATTTGGAGTCGCAATGAGCGTGTGGACTCCTGATTGGGAGAAGTAGGCCAAGAAGGTCGAGAAAAGAGTAGGGCGGGAGGGAGAAAGAGAAAGAGAAAGAGAGGAGAGAGAAGGGAATATGAGTCGTGCGCATAGCGATACTATCAGCGTGGAGCCTGATCTCTTTCGGCTCCTCACGCACTGGTCTGCCTGCGAACGGTGGTAACCCATCTCCTGGTACGCTTTGTCCAGCGTCTTCCACCAGTTCCGTCCCGCCTGCATGGTCCCATATAACGATTTCCTCAGTCTCATGACCTTACCAGATCCCCTTCCTTCAAAACCTTCGGGAGGCCTAATGTATAGTTCTTCATCGAGGTCCGCGTTCAGGTATGCCGATGAGAAGTCACTTTGCCAAATAACGTATCCAAGTGTGACCCAGGTCGCAATTAAAATCCTTAGGGATTCGAATCTTAAAACCGCCGCAAATGTCTCGAAGTAGTCCATACCCTCGACTTGCTTGCCTCCATTAACTACCAGGCGTGCCTTCTCGTCAACGATGTCTCCCTTCCCGTCGAGCTTGTAGGCAAAGACCCATAATGGGTTAAGGATTGTGGCACCTGGTGGAGGATCTTGGAGAGGACCGAAGACCCCAAATTCCGCCATTCGTTTCTTTTCCTTCTCTATGGCGGGTTCCCATCTTCCTGGATCCTCCATCGCTCGGGTGTAGGATTTCGGGACTAACGGTAAGCCAACTGCTGTTAACGCACAGTTATATTCACATCCGAACTCGTCCTGTAGTGTTTCTGCGAGAAGAGCAAACGTTGCCAAATTTCCTCTAGGTGAAGCTTTCTCTCTTGCCCATTCCTCCCCTAATCCTTTGGCCTGCTGTTCTCTGTGTAGAAATTCACGCGTGTCTTTTGCTTTGTTGGATGGAATACGGGTTCTATTTGAGCGCCTCAAGGGTTGTGGTTGTGTATTATATCAATTTCTTGATATTCGTTTCCCGCTTCCTCGGGATCAGGCGTAAACGTGGTCGTCGTGTTGTCGGCATCACTCTCGGCAGTCATGGGTTGCTCGTTGATTTCGGTTGAGGAGTAATTGTAGTTTTCATCCTCATCCCAATCCTTTCTCCCCTCTCCTTCAACCGGTAGCACTTGTCTCAGGATTCTTTCATCGAATTCAACATTCCTGCTTGAGACGATCCGGCCGGACGTGAGGTATAGGAGGTAAACACCTCTTCCTTGGTACCCTACCATCCGCCCTTTAAAGCCCCTCAGGTCTAGCTTTCCAGGTGTTCCATCGACCACCGTACCCCACGCTGGTGTTCCGAATGGACGGAGGTGTGCGATATCCATCCTCTTCTTATACCAGATCTCAGCAGGTATCTGAAAACCCGTTCGCGTAGCTGGAATGAGGTTGTCAGTGTACACAATATATGCACATGCGTATGCCCATAAGAATGGTGGGAGACCGGAGTCCTGGAGGATTGTCCGAACACGGTCGAATGTAATACCGTGTTTGCGTTCGGCCACACCATTAGCTGCTGAGGAATATGGTGGGATTATTTCTAGTATGATGCCGTTTTCGTCGGTCCATTTTTGCCAGAGTACGTTGTTGAACTCTTTCCCCCCATCAACTCTGATATATAACAGCTTTTCTCCAGTTTCATTTTCTGCCCTTGCTTTGTATATGACTTCATCGCTTCCAACGTTGTCGCAGATTCTTTGTTCGCAAGGTAAAAGTCTCGTGCCATGGCTGAATTCCCATCCACGATTGGCATGGAATAGTAGTACATATCCCCCTATGGCCCTAGTTCGCATTGGGCCTGTGAGGTCCACTGGACACGTTCCAGACGTCGGGATTCACGTATTGTAACAGCATCAAACGGACGTCTTCTCGCTTGTCCAAGGTGACAGCTATCACACTGCTCGACTCTTTCGTCAACTGACCCGAGAATCTGTAGCCCATCAACTACTTATCCGAGTAACTCCGACATGGCCCAATCTTCGATGCCAAGTCCTCAAGTCCGTTGGTTTGTTCAAGGACCTAGCCTTCAGAGCAGAAGCTTGTGGATCTCGTGTTTTCTCCTGCAAGCGGTACAAGCCTCCCGATCCATATCCTGTGAGGAAGTGAGTTCCCGAGGGGCTGAAAAACTTCGCCATCCCTTTTCCGTATAGGATCTGGTAACCGAGAGCATCCATCTTGGATATGGATATAAGATTGTAGGATACATCTGGAACGTGTAGGGCATTCTCGAATGTGATAACGATATTTCCCTTGTTGTTTGTGAAGGTTTTTTCTACTGTCCCATATCCAATAATCCTTAGCCGTGTCGATGCTTCGGAAGACTGAGCTGATCTTTGGCATGGTGTATAGGTGACGAAGTCGTTTCGATCCCGAAAGAAATGGTCTGATGCTCCCGTATCGGCGTATATTTCACTCCCAGTTTCTTCTCGAAAGGAGGCCGTCAATCCATAGTACTGTGTTAATTCAGCGACCGCAGGGGTAAGTTCGCCAGGTGTCGCTGCAACGTTTGCTGTGGTTTCTCCCCTCTCCACGTCTTTTTTTCCTTTCCACCATGCTGGGTACTGACCCTCTTTTCCCCCTCCCTTTCGGAAGCATTCCTCTGCGATGTGACCAGTACGTTGACAGTTTCTGCATTTTCTTTCTGGGTACTTCACCGCATTTGCTGATGTCGTTAGTTTCTTTTCCAGGGATTCGATTCGCGAGGCAAGGTATGCTACGCTGTTGGCCTGGGGGAGCCTATCCCCGGGGATAACGGCGTCTGGACGGTTCTCTGATCTTGAATATTGGAAAGAGATGTGTTGAATGACTCATGTAGAGGTAAGGAATGTCGAGGAGTTCGCGTTTATGTTTTGCATGATTGTATCGAAAGCAGCAGTCGGGAACGCAGCTAATATGATTTCCCTGAAGACCGTATCAGGAATATCATTTCCCATGTCGATGGCTTCCTTTCACAGTTCCCTCATGGTACGGAGGACCGCGTCCAGCGTTTCGTTTTCGCGGAATACATGACTCCTCAGCCTCCTCATCGCTATCACTTTCCTCATATCGTCTTTCTGACCGAACTCCCTTTTTAATGCTTCGAATAGTGTCTTCGCGTCCATCTCATCTACTTCTGGTATAAGGGAAGGGAGGTCGATGATGTAGGATTCGATGATGCCTTTTGCTCGATTATTCCGGAACATCCATTCAGGTTTCGATGGTTTATCGGAGAATACGGGGGTGCCATCTTTAATCGTCGTTGAGTCCGAGGGATTTCCACTGGATGGCTTTGTAACTATTCCGTCGATATACCCGTTGAGTCCCTGATTCTTCAGGGATATTGTAATTTTTCTCTCTACCGGTTTCCAAGCCACTCGAATCCCTCCGTCGAATTTTTGGTCATCGGGAATATCGGGGACGGGAGCAGGGATTCCACCGTTGCTAGTCATATTGGTTTTGGGATATTTGAGTTGTTATTCAGGTACGTTGTTTCGTGTATCGTTCAGCAGCGTTCAGGGCCCATAATCTGTTGAACTGTAGAACTAGCGTAAGTCAAACGATCTAAACTATAACGTGAGTTAAGATATTCCACAGGTAGTAAGTAACGACCCACCCTCAGAATCACACGAAGAAGTACAACTGAGGGGAGGGAATTCTGAATCTGAATACACTAAGAATAAATAGGATTTTAGAACGTTCCGAAACACGAAGGAATGCGACGGAATGGATATGAAATAGGTTAAGGGGTTTGAAACGAATAGACAAACGTTCGCGCTACGCTCAGCATAGCTTCGACTTCCGATCGGGACTTCTCCCCTATCCTGGGCTATCCTCGACACGGAGAAGCAGGATGAATCAATGGACTCGCAAGATATCATTGCATATGGCAAGGTTGTACCGGAAAAATTCTGGAGCGAAAGGGAAAGGGTCAAGAATCTGTGCGACTGGGAAAACTTGGATTTCGAAATCGATGGTTTCGTTAGGTATGTTACATCTTGTGATACAGGCTATTTCAAGAGTTCCTGATTTGGATTCCCCACTGATACAGGATGGAAATGGACTTTTAAGTAAGAGAGATGTGCAATTTGGGCCACTTTTCTAACAATTGCTATGATCATAGTGAAATTTCAGGAAGGTGTCTTGGTGAAACCTGTCAATCTCCGTGCCAGACATAGAGACGGTCGTTGGCCAGGGTGACTACCAGATCCCGGTTGCCACTTGGAACGTCTAGACAAAAGCTCCTTTGACTAATCATTCAAGGCCAATTTTGCCCAGTTCTGGTTTCGACGCTTTCCATTCTGGCACCTGGCACAGATAATATCCAGGTGACACGCGTATCCAGCTTGACCTCACTCGCCTCGTCTCTTTCTACGACACCATGCTCGTTCCTGGCAGTCTTGTTCCAGAACGATACGGGAAAGAGCGGATCAAGCATCGACTGTTAGGAATATTTCCGAAAGACCTTCAGGCAGTCGCACGGAAGATCGAGGAGCTCTCTGCGGTGTGGACTGGGCCACTCTCATTCGTCTGATTGTCAAGCGTCACTCGGAGCACCTGGAGATGGTTCAGTACATGTTGAACTCGACATGCGCTGGCAACTCGGCTTCCCAAAATAAGGTGCTTGCAGAAAATGTTCAAGCTCAACTTGTTGAACTCGTCGCGATGTTTCAACCATACTTACTCTTCGTATCATCAAACCATCACACGATCCTACTTCCACAGGCTCTTTTATCGCAGGCTTGTGATAATCCGGTTCCAGTCCAGCCATTATTCCATCAACCCATATTCCAGTCACAACTCGACATATCTCCTTTGTTGTCTCGTTAATACTATCTAGGATGAGGTTCTCCAAAAACGTAAGACGCGAGTGAAAAGAAGAGGTATAGTAACGTAGTTGGTATGAGTCGTTGCACAGACTTTATACATGGGTGACACCCATTCACTGAGGGCGATTAGTAAAAACGTAGACCTTAAGTCTTTGTTAGACTTGGCATGGACGGAACGTGTTTACGGTCTCAGGAAGTGGTTAGCTGGAGTATGTGGTTAGAATGTAGGCGTGCTTGTGGATTTGAGGACAGTGTCTTCAAGTTCTTTCTTTTTAGTATAGACGAGTCCATGTTTCCCTAACAAAAAGTTCAGGAGATGTGTTATCTCCCTATGTGGCCATTCAGACAAGGGTCCGATGAGTCTGATGATTCCCAACCGGGATGTGTGCGTAGAATGGCACCTCTGGATGGCCAGGCTCGGTGAACTCGCCGGCGATTCTAGTCAAGGCAGAGAGGTCAAAAATTCTGGTTTGCTCAACTTGAATCTGCTGAATTTCGGTCCCAGACTTACGGGTGAGGGAAGGATACCTGAGGCATAGAAAAACAACGCGAGGGTTCAGGAAAACCTGCGTGTGTTCGAGGATGAGTTTTCCGCTGAGAGTTCTATATTCCAGAGATTGGCGGGAGACGCGGGTGAAAGCCTCGAGTGTTGAAGATCTGATGAATATGTTCCTATGAGCGCGGTCACGGTAGGAACGGGAAACGGAAAGGATCTCCTGCAATGTCAGTCTCTGGAGCTTCTCGGTCTTCTGGTGTTTCGATTCGTCAAAGTCCAGTCCATTGTTGTTCTAGCTCTACTATCAGCGATATCATCGACTTGGACGCCATTCCTTCCATGGCTGCAGGGTCATCTTCTCGAGGGAAGAGAAAGGCTGTTGTAGAGAGCGATGATGACGTCGTCTTCTTAGAGGGACCTGTTCAGGCAAAAGCAAAGAAAGTGAAGACAACGAAGAGCCAGGCAAAGAAATCGACTAAAACGGCGATGACTTTGATTTGTTTACATTAGTACATCTTGACCAAAAATTTGAACATGTATTATAGGGCATATATATATACATATGTTCAGTCTGTGTTGTGCATGTAGGAAGAGCAATCATGATAGGAGAGATATAAGGACAAAGTAAAGTAAACTTTGGGTTCAATTCCCCTTTCGAAAGAAACCACTCCAAGGATCCTCTCGCTCTGCTAAGGCTTTACTCTTTGCTTTACCTTGCTTCTGACTAGATCCTGTCTCTGCTTTTTTAGGACTGGCCTCCCCTTGCACGCTAGCGACTGCCCTCACAACCTTCTTCAGATTAAAATTCTCCACAGGTGGGTTCCGCACTTGTTTACGACAAGTTGGACAAGTGTACTGGGGTTGGGGCATATAGTGATAGTATTGGCCGTAGGCAAGATGCATTTCGGCTCCATGAGGAGGCTGGTTGGGGTTATGGTTCGGATGTGCGGTCATATGCTGCACTAATGTCTGAGAAAACCAATTCTAGAACGACAGTCAGATCTGTATGATAACAACTTGAAGCCTGCCTGAAAAGAGAACACGAATGATCACCTGTAGACAAGATTGGCAGTAAGTGTGCCCACATTCGAGGCTAAGAATTGGAATATTGACGATCAGAAAGGAACAAGATGCCAATTGAGCAACGTACATGTACGGCGTCCACATCTTTATCATGCAGACCTCGCACGCCACGCTGACTTCAATTTTGGACATCGGCTAGTTTCTGCGTGAGTTGAAATGGTCTTATATATTAACATAATTGACATACCACATGGGCCTTTGACGATGCAGCGTTCGTAAGGGGCGAACGCAAGAGCGCAAGTTCATTTTGGAAGCCAACAAGTTCTGACCTCAATAGAGTTTCTTTTTTCTTGTGTTCGTCACTCTCCTGGAAGGTAAACGTTGAGCTCCGTGAATGTGGATAAGACTGATCTACAGATACACACTTTTTTTAACTTTGTCAGATCCCGTTCCAGCGGAAGCTCGGAAGAGTTCTTCCTTTTCAAAGAAGGAGGACGAGGAGCGAATAGAACGTCGTCGTCGTCCGAGTCGGATATCACGATGATTTTTCGACCAGCCATTGTGCTTGGATGCAGGTTTCGAAATTTTGTTTTTTGAACTGTTGAGTCCTTCGTTTTCAAAGAAGGAGGACGAGGAGCGAATAAAACGTCGTCGTCGTCCGAGTCGGATATCACGATGATTTTTCGACCAACCATTGTGCTTGGATGCAGGTTTTGAAATTTTGTTTTTTGAACTGTTACTATTTTAGCTTGTTCTTGTGATTAAACCTAACCCTGTAACCCCTTCCTTTCCTTAGTGGTGTTCTCGAATCTCAATAGTTTCAATGCTCACTGACATGAATACGGTTCCCGAGCAGGCTCAGGTAGAAATCAAAAGTCTAAATTTATTATTAAGTTGACTTCTAATACATAATTGTCAAATTTGTAACGTAAATTTCCTGCCAACGCGGCTGTACAGTCGGATGAGGGCCCGGCCAATTGCTCCGCCCGCCAGCATTGCGTGTGCTGACTCATCGAGCGCCTAGCTATCGAGGCTCAAAATCGTCGCGCTGAGTGTTGTACTACCGGTGTAATGTGTTTATTGCATGCTACTGTCAATTAAACAGAAAAGTTATCAAGTTATGTGGAGATATAAGTACTTGTAAAGTTAAAAAAAACTCATACCTGATAATATAGCTCCTCACCCATCTGAGTTGCTTCCCAAATCTGGAGACCTCATATTGAGCGCTTGTTATGACTCGACTTGAGAGACTTCAGGTGACAGCAAGGGAAATGGGAGAAATAACTGGTGTTGATTGAATAATGAGATAGAGTGAGTACATCTGGAAGTGAAACAAAACTGAATGACGATATGTGGAGCAGTGGAACGGGCGAGACAAAGGGTGAGGTGAGGGTAAGCAAAGCGAACCCTTACTAAGCACTCAAATCAAAGAGTTTATCATTTGATTTGTTGATAACACAGAAAATCCTTAAATATCAGACTGTAGAGCTTGAATAACTCTAATATCTACGTAAGATTGTCAATGAACTCCCTGTGTGCTTGACAAATTGTTGATAAAATTGAACAGTTTCTGATGATTTTTGGAATTACAAAGATGCGAGAATATTGGTTCCGAGCATCCTCATCGGAGCTGGCATTCTGGGGCAATGTAAATATCAACAAGCAAACCAGACGCGTCCCACAACGCATCCAACTGGCAACAACGACGTGATTTTATGGGATCATGCCGAATGCTGCAGATAATTCTATGCTCAAACAAAAACGGAAGTGAAAGGAAATGCAACTGAAGCAGTCTGAAGCCCCTAGAAAGTCTTCACTATTTATACCCTCGTTGAGGATGTATGTATCCCTGTATTACACGAAAAACTGCTTTGTCCCCAGACTTTGGAGGTTCTAAGCGAAATTCAAATTCCTCAAGACTGGATCTGCCCTGGAAAATAAATGATAGGCTCGTGTTCTACTCTTCCCTCGTCATTGCAGAAGCTGTCGGACCCTCCATCCAGTCACGAGTATTAGAAATCGGCGCAGAGAACCAAAGCACATACACCCCTAACACGAAAATGTACAACCGGTCCGGATGGTGCTAATCAACTTTTTATCAGATTCGTCTGGGAACAGCAACTACACTGCAAATATCGCCAATCGGAGGAGGTCAAACAGGGCAATCTAACACGACGCCGTCACAAGTAAAGGAGTTAAGGTCAAGTGAGCACTGGATTTCTTCCTGGGGTCCTTCCTTTTTGGCGACATCTAATGGTCGTAGTGGAAACTCGCCGATGGGCGGCTCGAGTAAAGGAAGTGCTAATGATGTTGGAGTCTATATTATGTTTGTGGATCGTTTGTGGAATGAGTAGCGGGGTTGGACTCTTCTTGAGAGCGACGTATGTGTTATAGTGAATATAGATCTTTGTCTATAGGGCCGACAGTCCATTGTTTGTAGGAAGATTGATTGGTAGGAGGAGCTGATTAAAAATATGTGAGGCGCCAAATCGAATTGAAAATCAGGACAAGAACCTACCACAAGACGCAGTGTTTGTTTCGAACATGATAAACGGCTTGCTTTTCGATTGAGCATAGGCCGTTGAGTTCAGGTAGGGCTGTATAAGGCTTTGAGCGGAGGTATGCATCAAGTATGTTGGCCTGAGTTCCGTGTCGTTTCTTGGGGTTCCTGTACCGTATTGGGCGTAGCAATTGTCGGTCGGGTATAGCTAAGCAGAGACCACATAAGAATTGAAACACGAAGTAAAAGTCAAGAAAACTTAGTACTGCTCTACGCTCATCCATGCTATATTCGAGCCATAGGTATCCATGACCCCAGTGTCCCAAACATCTTCCGGAGTCCATGTACCAGCTGTATTGTTTAAAAAATTGTCGGTCATCAGCTTGGAAGTAGCCCACTTCTTCCGAGATAAGATGACAAAGATAGCTTATCATAGGATAAGTCAGCAAAGGCGGTAAGAGACTGTCTATTGACGCCTGCCAGGCGCTTATCAATTCTTTGCTCCCGACTCCAACCGTCTTTGCTCGCAATTTGAATACTTTCAATTACAATATTCTGATCACCCACCCACCCTCTCCTAAAATAGTTACTTATCCAGCTGTACGCTACACCTTTAGTCACTGTGCGTGTAAAATTTCTTTTACCCACCGCGCGGGGCTAAAGCCACCCAAACAATCTTACTCATACATGACATAATCCCTTATATTATATATTACACTCTGAGCTACGGCCTGACTTATCCAGCCGAATGACTGTTCTATTCGCCACTATCTGGCGCTCAAGAATCTTGGAGCCTCCAAATGGACCTTAATCGGAGCACCCTCAAACTTTCGCTATGGAAACATCGATGGATATCTCTTTCCAATTTATATCACTCATATCCTTTCAGCTGCTTGGACATTCCTTCTCATCTACAAGTTGCTTTCTTGTCTGTCATCGCGGTCAGTTCATATCAGTCTAATTTCATGACCAACAAAAAGTGGCTATCGTCTTACACACCCGGTTCAGTTATCTCAAACCCATCTTATGGCACCTTGAGCACAAATAGTAGCTTAGCCTTTCGTCCCCAAATCTCCGAACTCAAAGGTAAACTCCCAGTCAAGTCCGTCCTGACTATTTGACCAAGCAAGTGTTCTTCTGGTGAATCGCAATCTGTATGTCCTTTTAACTTTCTATACGTCCAGATTTAATGCGATAATGTAAAGCAGTGTTTTTAGAGCAAAGAATGTTCAATAAAACTTCATGTTCGGACGCTGTGCGGTATTTCCCAGTCATTTGAGAGCTTTCAAGCTTTCAGTTTGAACATGCCTCGAGGTCTACGTCAAAAATTCATCCGAATTTGAAACTCATGAATGGTATTTAACGAGATGCAATGACCCAGGACTCTCAGTGTGATTCCCTCAACCTCAATCGCTTTCCCCTTACTGTAACAGAACAAATTCCCTCTTCAAAATGTGTCGATGGATCGTATACATTGGCCAGTTCATTGCTCTTGTCCGATACTGACAGCATCTACCAGTGTTGAGGCATCTCTTCACAGGCAATCTGCTTGAAGATCTGCTTATCAAACCAACGCACTCCGTTCGTCATTTTTTGAAAGTGTCTTTGCACACAACTGACAACCGAGCTTTAATCAAACACAGATCGTCAAACAGTACGTTGCCCAAGTTGTTCCATGATAATTTGGAGCTGCTAGTCAATGCTGAGGATACCTTAATCTCTAGAGTCAGTGAATATTTCATTCCCGGGTTGTACTACGGTTTGGAAGAAGACGACATAGAGGAGTTGAAGAAACGTTAGTCCTTAACCCCGTCATATTCTATCGTCTTCTCATATCAATTGGATCAGAGGCTACGTGGATCAACGTTCATGGGTTTGGAGTGAGCTGGTACACCGACACAGGCTCTTACCGAATTCGATCCCTCCATCAAAGGCATGCTTCCTGCCCAGTTCAGAACCATCACCCCCGTTTATACAGACCTTGCGTTCGAACAACTTTGCAAGCACACCGCAGCTGATCATGAGTGGTGCTCCCATTGCGTTACGGTTGTGCTTGTCAAACTGATCTCCACTGCTGCTAGCTGTCACCCAGTGACGCGTTTGTGACGGTCTTCCAATCCCCAGACTGAACAGAACCTTTGCAGGCGTGGTTCATACATATATCACTTCGAATTTTACAGCATTATCATCGTCAACAATGGGGTTCTGAACTCTCTCTTTCCTCTTATCTCAAGTTCTCCTTTCGCCTATCCTTTTTACCTCTGCCTTTTCTCCACTGCAGCAACATTTATTGCTTCAGTCGTGACATCGAATGTCTCCCAGGCGGATCGACTCTGGACTTTCTTGCCAACAATTTATACCGCGTATTTCGCCCTGGGGCCTCTCTGGCCGAAGGAACCTACTACCCTCGGTGGATTCTGGGGTCCCTTTCGTTCCATTCGTGCCAGCAGGACTCGAAGCACAGCTTCCGCGCAATGCTACGGGCTCTAGTATAGCGTTCTCGCCTCGTGCTCTTGTCCTTCTCACCCTCATAACTCTATGGATGTTTCGCCTATCGTATAACACCTTCCGTCGTGGTCTCTTCTCGCTCAAAGACGAGGATTATCGTTGGGCCGTGCTCCGCAAACAGTTTGACGAGCGCAGGAGGGAAGATCGTATTCCAAATTGTGAACTTGACATTCATCGCTGCTATCTAGAATGTGTTGTTGGTTGGCCTGCGTATCTTGCAGTGACGCGAAGTGGTGCAGGTGGTATAGAACTGGTTGACACGGACTACGTACTCGCAGTCTGGGTTTTAGGAATCCTTGCTGTCGAGTTCACAGCAGACAAGCAACAGTTTGTCTATCAGACGTACAAGTACGCATTTCTGGGACAGGTCAAAGAAACCAACGAGTCGGAAGCTCACACTCACGCTCTTCGCGCTGCTTCTGCCGTGGCTTGGCCTTGTGCGTCTCCCGAAACTGACCTGAAGCTCAAGCCAGCGGACGCTCGCCGAGGTTTCATCACTTCTGGTCTCTGAGGATACTCCCGTCATCCCAATTTCGCGTGCGAGCAGACGTTTTTGGTGGTTGATTTGTGCTGTGCCGGTGTTTGCGGAACTTGTTTCCTCGGGAAGACTGGGTACGATAAACGAGACGGTTACTGGGACGCCGGACAATCAGGTCTTGTCGTGGGATGGTATAATTAGTGCTATTTCTGGCTTTGTCGAGTGGATATTCGACGTTATTGGAATTTCTTCCACATCTGCGGCTCAAGACTCTTCTCACTTTTCCTTCGCTTCCTTCCCGGCCAACGAGTTGACCCACTTTTTTCCCGCCATAGCCCTATCCATTCTATTCGTATCCTCCACTGCATACACTGAAGCCATATCTTCTTCCACATACCCTATAGTATATACCTTACTCTGCATATCAAAAACGCGTGGCGATGTTTGGTTCAGTGTCACTTCTCGGTCTATTCCCTCTCGTGGGACTGATTTCGTTCTCTGTAGTGCTATTCTTCGGGTTGAGACCCGGTGTGGAAATGGTTAGTGGACCAGTCAAGAGTTTATTGGAGTATTTGTCAATGAAAGGGGTGTGGTGGAGACTTACAACTGGGGACGCGACGAGGAAGAAGGTGAAGGTGTTGGTTTGGGGGAGTCGGAGTCGGTTGAAACGAAAGATGAGAACAGGAAGTAGGTGAAAGATCTCCAGATCCCAAAAGTGTAATTCTCTTCTTAGTGACCTAGGCCTCCTACGAACGATTGTGTACTTCAGTGTTTGTATGATTTCCAAGGCCCTTCAATGATACTCAGCCTTTCATGAAGTGAACGGTTTCACAGTCAAAACAGGTCAGCCTGCAAATATCGAGCACTCTGTAAAGCTACCGTAAGTATACACCTCAGTAGCGCAAAGATATGCGTGAACAACTGAGGGGGGATTCTCGTGTGTACGTATTGTTAAATACAGCACGATGAAACAGATATGAAAAGGAATATGAAATAGAGTAAAATTTCCAAGGGCGCTTTGGAAACGCCCCATGAGGTCTTGCACTGCGTGAACGTCCGATCGGGACTCTGCCTCATACCTCGCTTACTCTCAACACACTCTTTCCTTTCAAATCCTGCGTCCCTTTTGTTAGGTATGCTGTATCACTGCCAACCAATCACTCCAGGGCAATATCGATATACTAAGTACTATTCTTGAATCAAGGCATTCGAGCGCCTAATTAAACTGCGCCGTACATAAGCAGAATGACTCAGACAAGGTTGGCCCCTCAGAAAGCAAGGCGAGCGCTGAACGTCTAAACAACGACCGTGTCCGATCTCTATCGCTCTGCTCTGGGTGCTCGTCTTGCCAAATTACCAGCAGATATACCCTCCAACGACGACGTCGAAGAGGAAGAATTTGGGGACTCATTAAGCTCGCTGCCAGGCAGTGGCCTCGGTCCTCCTACAATGCAAGTCTACGATCCATATCGATACATCGCTCAAACTTCCTCTTATATTTCCGACTACAAAGGCCTTCAATCCACAGAAGAAAAAAAGGATCCAAATCCCGTTTTTGCACCGATATTGGCCAAGAATTTCTTCGTTCAAGCTGTACAAATAGCCCTGCCGAGCCAAGAGTATGTCTTGATCAAGGAGTGGATGGTGTGGATAAGTGTTGCCGAGAACTGTACGTGCTGGAGGACAAAGAACTTGTAAAAAATTCATTGCTCAAGGAAGAATCATAAGAACGAGGTGTTCTATTGGGAGTAAGACTATCATTAGGCAGATTAAAGCTCATTATGAGCCGTGATAGTAGATGAAAGTAAAGGACGCACTGGCTTTGCACTGATAGTAGCCCAATGACTCATGTCAATATAATTGCCACGTAACCAAGTCACATGAAATCGCCTTTTTTGGGCATCTGAACAAAAATTAAGCGAGGTCCCAACTACACGCCGTGTTCGCTAGCAGACTCTTTATAACCTCACCTTTAGGTGACAAAGGTTATAAGTTTTTAGTCTGCTTTCGGGAGACAACTGCCGAGCAGGAATCTTGACTGTCGGGCATATTACACACCACCACTTGAGGCTCATGGTACTGTTATGGTGTTTCAACATGGAGCGGGCTATTCCGGCCTAAGTTTTACGGACATGACTGGAGGAGAATGCGGAGTATTGGCTATAGATGCTCGTCGACATGGTAAGCTATATCAATCATATTCTTTGATCAGATTAATGTTTGTGTCATTCAAGGCAAGACAGTGTCTACATCAGATCAACCGGATGAAGATTTATCCATAGATCCGGGATAAGTCACCTTTAGGTGGCTTATCAGAGGATAAGATAGCAGGCGTCTTGGGGCCCTCATAGGCAACGATATCTGCCAGATAAGCACATGGTCAAGAGTGCTAGAACGAATCGACGCCGCTCTCATAAGATGGGAAGCTAGTCACCCCTCAATGGAAGGTCGAAGACTAATCGTAATGATGATTATAGGAGGAATGACCCAATACTTGACGAAAGTGCAAGGTATGCCAAAAGATATCGAGACCCGCCTAGACAAACGGATACGTAGGTTCCTGTGGGCGGACAAGGAGAAAGTGACGGTAAATAAGGAGACAGTTTTCATGCCAATAAAGAACGGTGGCCGTAACCTGCTGAATATTACAGCTCGAAACGAAGCCATCATGGTAACATGGATCAAATCGTACCTTGACTTTGGCCCAAACCGCCCAATATGGGCGTCAGTAGCAGATGCTCTAATCGCGCTGCACACTCCAGAATCTGAACGAGGAATAGAAGAGTCCATAAAAGTAAACATCTTCCTTCAATCATGGAAGACTAAGCGTAGAGACCTTCCCAAAGACCTACAAAATCTGCTCAAGGTGAGCGCCAAGTACGGGGTGCGTTTAGAGGGCCTTGCCTTCTCAAGAGACATACTGCGTGAGATGCCCATATGGTACCACATTGAGTCAAACCCAATCCGGAACCTCAATAGGGGAAAAGAAAGTTCATGCCTGAAAGAAAATCACCGAGTTCGTACAGTAGGCGACACGGAGAAACTGGCCAGAATGAAAGGTACACCCAGACATAACAACCGGAGAGACTGCAGATGTACATCATGCACCGAGCTAAGATCCTCCGCTAAATGTAAGGCACCAAACAGGTGCATAAACAGGGCGAATCAACTCCTGGAGACGCTCCCCCAGAAATGGAACCCATGCAACAGATTGCCGGAGGACTTCGAACCACATGAAGTCGTGGCACCCGGGCGCAGAGAAGGAACGTTCGATCCTAGAATCACAACAAAAGGCACGCTATCAGACGCATTCCGTATCTTCACAGACGGGAGGAAATGCAACACCACCGCTGATATGAGTTGGATGAGCGAAACCCAAGGAGAAACCATCACGGTATACACCGACGGCTCGTGCGAGAACAACGGCGGAGAAGATGCCGTCGCGGGAGCTGGGATCTTTGTCAGAGACAACAATCCACTGAATAGGGCGATAAGGATCCCCAACGAGCTAGTACAGTCAAACCAGACCGGGGAGATAATCAGCATCAAAGAGATAGCAGAGGCCGCACCACCCTCAACGGGACTGGATATCCTCAGCGACTCACTAACAATGGTGGAAGGGTTAACCAGGAATCTCAGAGAGTGGGAGGAAAAGGGTTCACAAACGTCGCGAATAACCTTGAACTACAAGTAACTGCAGCACGTATGAGAGCCAGACGAGCCCCAACGAAGCTGAAATGGGTCAAAGGCCATGCAGGAATTCAAGGAAATGAAAAAGCGGACGAATTAGCCAATGCTGGCAGACAAAAAGATGAGGAGGACTTAATCGACCTCACAATACCCCGGGACCTCCGAGTGACTGGAATAAAGTTGAACACAATAACGCAGTCATTGGCCTACACAAGGATCAGAGAAGAACTGACGGAAAGCGAGGGGTATGAAAAAGCAACGAACCGAACAAACACCGCGAAAAACCTCAGACTTGCAAAGCTAGCAGTGCTGGAGGACAGTGGAAAGGCAGTAACGGATGCACAAATCTGGGTTTCGATACGGAATAAAGACTTTTCGAGACCATTCCGCTATTTCCTGTGGATGACTATCCATGAAGCGTATAAAATCGGCAATTACTGGAACAGAATTAACTGGGAAACACAACGTGCGGAGTGCCAAACATGTAACACACCTGAAACGATGGAACATGTCCTAACAAAATGCCAGAGCGCGGGTCAAAACGAAGTGTGGAACCTGTGTGGGGAAATACTCACCAAGGCCGGAATAACGCCCATCCATAGGCAACATCATGGCAAGTGGCCTGACACAGGTAACCAATAGGAAAGGAAAGCCCGACAAAGGAAAATCGCGGCTCCAACGAATAGTAATATCAGAGTCAGCACACCTGATATGGAAACTCAGGAATATCAGAGTAATCAGCGGGAGGGAGCCGCCGTCAAAAAAAGAAATAGCAAACAAATGGCATTTCGCGCTAAATTCCAGACTAGCAACGGACAGAATACTAACGAATAAGAAGACATTTAGCAATCGGGCAATCGAGCCCACCCTAGTCCTCAACACATGGCGTGGTACAATTGAGGACGAAGGAAACCTCCCGGAAGACTGGACACGGGAGGCTGGAGTTTTAGTGGGTAGGTGCACGGCACTGGATGGAGGGTGAAGGTAAGTGATGGAAGAGAGGAAGGTTTTGACGGTGCAATGCGAGTCCCACACAAAAGTACCAGATGGTGCAAGTGCATGACGCATTTCTCCAGGTGGTTCCCTAACTAGGTCTCCGGACCCTGTATTTTCGAGATGCCCTGAGGCGCTGACCTTGTCAGACGTTGATGGGAGACACTCGCCACAAAAAAAAAAAAAAAAAGATAGCAGGCGTGGGAGAGGCGAGAAAGCGCTATCAGGCGCTTATTCACCTTGCTGCCAGCTCTCACCGCCGCTTGCAAGAAAATTAGGTGGCTTATCAGAGGATAAGATAGCAGGCGTGGGAGAGGCGAGATAGCGCTATCAGGCGCTTATTCACCTTGCTGCCAGCTCTCACCGCCGCTTGCAAGAAAATAGATATCCACTCCATTTCTCGTTCCCCACCAACCCACCCTGTACTTGCAATATTTACCAGCGTCACTCAGACGTTCCGGCATTGGTTATCCAAATAACGCGTGAGTTTCCCACCCACGCGGGTCCAAGCCCCAGCCAAAACCCCTTGAATATACATCCCATGCTCACACATATACATACTATAATCATATATTACACGATGATCTAGCTAGACTATCTTATCGTACTGGTTAATGACTTTGTAGAGGTGATACAGACAGTTTGTCCCGATCCTCAAGCGTCCCCGTCCCTTATTGTGCACAGCAACCTCATCTACCCAAGAAATGATGTTGATTCGAAATTTCAGCCCGTTGGCCATCGTATGGGTGGCTCGATAGTTACTCGAGCCTGTACCATGCTACTCGATGAATAGTACAAAATCGGTGGCGTAGTTGTGTTAGATGTCGTAGAAGGTACCAACGATGAATTTCTTGCTCCCACACCTCTCTAAGCCTGTTTTTGCGAACATAGGCTCTGCGATAGAAGCACTCCCCCATATGAATAGCCTTCTCAACGCACGACCAGATGGATTTGATAGCGTAGAGGAAGCTGTGGAATGGCAGTAAGTTTATCGCTGCCTCCTTTCTCGTTAAATGTGTTGATGACTCCCATCATCGAGTGTCAATACGAAAACGATCCAAAATTCAACATCGGCTAGAATGTCTATCCCAGCGATTATTTCGCCCTCTGACAGTTCTTCTCCCAAAGTGCCACCTTTCATCTGGCGAACGCCCCTACGTTCTACGGCACCCTACTGGCAGAGTGCGTATATTTACCTTAACATCTTCACCATTCGCTGTTAATCGTGCCGAAGGTTGGTTTGCCGGTCTGTCAAACAAATTTCTCGCCGTGCGTACTGCAAGGCTGCTCGTCCTCGCTGGTACGGATCGACTCGATAAGGAGCTTATGATTGGACAAATGCAAGGCAAATTCCAGATGGTCGTTGTACCAGGCACTGGGCATATGTTGCACGAAGTGTGTTTTCCCTCCCTCGTATCCCATGTATTGGCATTTTCTCAATCTCTTCATTGTACAGGATGGCCCTACCCGGCAAGCAGAGATCATGGTGGATTTCTGGAGAAGGAACGGAACGTGCGGTAGCTGGTATCAAGAAGGTCGGAGAGATCCGTTGCCGGTAAGTAATGGTTACGGAGCTTTGACAGTCAACTCTGTTCCTCATCTGAATACAGGTTCAGTGTTTGATGTTCAAGGGTGATCGTTACAAAATTGTTTTTCGAGGCCGCGGGACTCCGAGAGAGGCTATGAGCTGCTGTGCCAGGCTGTGCCTCGAGTACTTCAATTGCGGGTAAGGTCTGGATATAGGCAGCGGCGCAACCAGACACGTGGGCAGCCCCGGATATCACGTCGGAATGACTGCGTACCTCTGCGCACTTGCTATAGGGAACCGGTGTCGGGATTCTCTAGCGGGTTCGTTGTAAGCTTCCATGTCTCTCCAAGGAGATGCAATCGGTAGATGGTTTGAGCCCGAAAGTGTTAGAGAGCGCTCAAGAGTTCGACAACGTTGCCAGCATTTTACCCGTCTAGAGGTCTAGTTGTACTTATCCAGATCTCCGAATGTAAAAGGTACAATCCAGGCTGCTGTGTATGAATGAGATGAAAGGATGGCCCGTCTTTCTCTCTGACATTGACCGATACTTTCATGGTGATAATACTCAGGCACATACCCGAAAATCAATGGATCGATGAGGAAGCAACTATTTACCTGCGGGGTCAGTTGTTTTACCCACAAGCCCGTTTGGCGCGCGAGCACGCCATCCCGACCATTTATATCAAGTCATGACTCTTACCTCCAAATTTTTCTCCGCGCTACTCAGTACATAGCTTCTTGTTCCATAGCTACTCTTATTTTGTTTCTTTACTCCTCTCACTGCTACTGGGACGTGCCAGTCCCAAATTTCTTCCAATCACAGCTCCAAAAATGGCCCCAACAATCGACACAAAGGCCACCGCTGTTCACCATGATTTACCAACACCAGATCCTGAAACGCCCATAAGACCTCGTCAACCATACAAACTGTCGACGCTGTGTGTTACGGTATAAATCCGTCGATGAAGGACCAGTACGGAAGTAGCTCTGTTCCAATCTACCAGAGTGCGACGTTCAAAGGCGTCGGGAACGAATACGATTATTCCAGAACTGGTAATCCAACACGAAGTCATTTAGGTGCGCACTTTCTGTCCATTTGTTTTTGTAAATGTTGACATTTTCTGATTCGATAGAACATCATATCGCAAAGATATCATCTGCTCGCTGTTTCTTCGTTTCTTCGGGGATGGCCGCCCTAGATGTCACATCCTGCGCTTGCTCAGGCCCGGTGACGAGATCATCGCTGGTGATGATCTGTATGGTGGAACAAACAGATTGCTGACATTCATCCGCACCCATGTCGGGGTCACCGTTTATTGTGTAGATACCACAAACCCCAATGCTGTCATACCTTTCATCCATCCGACCCAAGACTGCTACGGTTCTCCTAGAGTCACCTACGAATCCCTTACTCAAGATAGCTGATTCATCAGTAAAGAGATCAAGGAACGTGCACCGAATGCTATTGATAACACCATGGTGAGCCCGTATCTGCAAAGACCTTTAGAACACGGAGCGGACATCGTGTATGATAGTGCGACAAAGTATTTGAGCGGTCATCACGACCTAATGGCCGGTATGATAACCTGTGACAAAGATGATCTCGCAAAGGTACCGTCTTATCAATGTTAAAGTATTCAAGCATCTTACGTCGATTTTCTGTTTACAGCAAACAGCTTTCACCATAAACAGTGTTGGAAACGCATTAACTCCAATCGACTGTTTCCTCCTCCTCCGAGGTGTTAAAACGATGGCCGTGCATATGGATCGTCAACAGTCGACCTCCCAGCTCGTCGTCACCTATCTACATTCTCTTGGTTTCAAAAAGTCCATTATCCTGGCCGGGAAATTCACCAGCGTATCTCGGATGGTAACGGGGCAGTGTTGAGCTTTGAGACAGGCGATCAAGAGCTCAGTGAGAAAATTGTTGGTAGTACTAGACTTTGGGGAATCAGCGTAAGCTTTGGTTGCGTGAATAGCTGGATCAATATGCCTTGTGTCATGTCGTATGTTCCTGTCCTTGCTCCTGCTCACATGGTGCTGACCGAGAAATTTCTTCAGACACGCTTCAATCGATCTTGCAACTCGTGCTGCCCGTGGGCTACCATCCGTCTGTGTGTCGGTATAGAAGACTCTTCTGACCTTTTGGATGACCTTGAACACGCCCTCATCGATGCCGGGGCTATTGCGCTTAGTGCCCAGCAAATACATACGGGTCCCACCTGCTCATGCTGTCTTAAACAAAGGCGTGGAGCAACTTGCCATCGGAGGTAGCAACAGCAAAGGAGTAGATCAAGAGTGGTCCGTCAGTGCACCCGGAAAAGTTATTTTATTCGGTGAGCATGCCGTTGTTCATGGTGTGGTAAGTCGCTTTTCCCGAGATCATATCCCTTTCTCTTCAAACTCATTGTCCTCGCTCTTTTGCTGTCCATATGCTATTTCTGGAACTTGCTTCAATTTTGTCTTTGTAGACTGCAATTGCAGCCTCGGTTGATCTCCGGTGCTATGGTTTGGCAAACCCACGAAATGACGGAAAGCTATCTGCTCGTTTCAATGATATTGACAATTTCCAAGCCGAATGGGATATTGAATCTCTCCCATGGGACGCATCAGCACCACTCGGTCAAACTGAAAGACACCCGGAAGACCTGGATACACAGTTGATTGAAGCCATTCAATCAGGCCCATTGAAGGAGCTTGGCTCAGATAAGAGTCAAGCACACAATGCTGCACTGGCCTTCCTTTGCATGTACATCAAACTCATGAATACTCATAGGTATGTAGAGCTTGGAGAGATACTTTTCTGCCTTCCGGTCGCACCGGAATTTCCCTTTGACTGACTACCGTCCAGCAGAGTCTCGGTCCATTTTGCTGTGCGTACAACACTTCCTGTGGGCGCAGGCCTCGGATCTTCAGCATCCTTTTCTACCTGCGCAGCTACTGCGCTCCTGCTACTGCTCCTGCTACTCTCAACGCATCACCATTCCGTCGATACCTCCACCCATACCCGCGGACCACCCGCACCTTTCTCATCACGGCCGACACGCACTCGAAAGGCACAATGCTGAGGAGGCAAATCGCTGGGCATTTACTGCTGAGAAGATCCTGCACGGAAATCCGAGTGGGATCGACAATAGCGTTGCCGTATTTGGTGGTGCGTTGACGTATGATAGACCTGGGTTTGGAAAGACAAGTGGGATGGAGAGTATTCAAGGGTGAGTTTTTAGAGTTGCTTATGATTCAAACGATCCGTGGCTGACTCACAGGTCATTTTGTCAGATTTGGCTTGTTGCGCTTCCTTCTAACCAACTCCAAAGTCCCTCGAGACACGAAGAAGCTTGTAGCAGGAGTGGGTTTAATGAAGCAGGAGGTAATTTCTTTTCCTTTCTTCACGAATACAGGAATGAATTGTTGAGCATAATCGAGCAGCAACCCGAAGTCGTTGGCCCTATCCTCGAGGCTATTGAAAACATTAGTGCTCAGGCTAAGCGTTCGTTGGCCGACTCATCCGAGTTCCGACGTGATAGCTTACTTCGTGATATATCGGTGAGTCAGCCTTACTCACTGAATCCATCACATTGTTTCATGAGATCTCGGCGTCCAAACCTGGTGTAATTTATCTCAATTCTCACTGATGCATGGTTCCAACCTTTTTTCAAATTCAGGCCATGATCATTGAAAACCATAAACACCTTGTTTCCCTCGGCGTTTCACACCCTTCGCTGGAGATGATCAAAGAGACAACCGCAGCTCCTCCGTAGAACTTAAGCACAAAACTCACAGGCGCTGGAGGCGGTAGATGGCTGCGACGTTAATTCCCGATAGCAAGTGACTTCATCCGCCCTTTTGTCATCAACTGCTCGTGAAGTTGACTGTGCATGTCTGGCTTTTTAGATTTCAGTGAAGCGTTGATGAAAGATTTGTTGTCTGAACTTGTCGAGTGTGACTTCGACCCTTACTTGACATCAGTTGGTGGAGGTGGAATGGGCATCTTGTCTCCTTATCCAGAGCACAGTAATACGAGTTCAAAGGTTCTTCTTCCGGGGCAAGTGACCCCGCCCGAGATTTGTACACTTGATAGGCCAGTGGATAGCATGCCGTAATGGACAAAACGAGGGGCTTGGCTCTTCTCGAATCCGTCGAGTGCACGGTACATATTAGATTGTGGAACAGTAAGATGGAAATTTATAGAAGGGTTGTTTGGCGCGTTACGGTAGTTCAGGTTCAAGTCACACAGTCACTGAGAGCACGTGTAACGTGTTCCAACGTAAACAATTCCATCTGTCTCCTCAGCCTTCTCTCATCCCAAACATCCCAAAGCTCCCATCATCGCGAACGCTCAAATCAGGCATCCTCCTCTAAAAACGATATGTCCTTCCCAGTTGGCTCGCGCTCATATAATTTTGCCAATTAATCTATGCGCGTTCTTGCGCAAAGGAGTTGCACCGAGCGCGGTCTTCTATCGTGTGTGAGTACACTGGCGCAGTAGCCATAAACAAAAATAACTCAGCTACCTCCTTACTACAGTATAACTAGTGAAAGTCAGTCAACAATGCGGTATATTCGACTTACTTGCTGCCACCTACAATCCAAGCCGGTTCAGCCATTTCCTTCCTCCTGCAACTCAAACCTTCCATAAAATCATTCCTCACTCCAATATCCCTCCACTACTTCTACTTTCTGAGTTCTGCCAGCATCCCCACCATAGGACGGTGTGAGCCAGCCTTGCCTAGTTCAATTGTTCTTGGGCATTGCTCCAACACACGCCTGGACAGGATAAACAAAGTGAAATAGTTGGCGTGGATATTGTGATATGGGAGATTCCAATGGAGGTTAGGAAGCAGGACAAGCATGAGGCATTCTACTCAGATGTGAGGAAAGTGAGGCGTGAAGAGGAACTTGAACTCCGATCCAAATTCAGAAATCAGTTCTTTGAAAAGGCCAAAAATTAACTCGACAGAACAGCCAGGCACACCAAAAATATTCGAGACCTCTCCCACATCGTCAAAATCATGCTTTCGGCTTCAGCACCCTCAACACCGACTAAATTGGCCCAAAAGAACGCTTGGGCAGTCCAAGACAGAATCTTTGCTCGAGGGTTCCAGAGATTCTCTGAGCTTCAACAGTAAAAACTTGCCAGATCAACATCGTCCATGCATTCCTTTATGTCTCCTACCAAACCCCCGCTTTCTTCTCCAACGAATATGCGCGCAATAGAGCCATTGTCGTCCCCACAGTCACTGGCCACGGTGAACAAGCGGACTTGTGCCGAGAAGTTGCAATCCTTTCTTGTAGCGTTGGTTGCCGACCATCCTCTTCTGGAGGAGCTATAGGACGATTGTAATAGTCGGGAGTCATATACAGCCTTGCTGAGTAGATGGGGTGTGGATAACTCAGAGGGCGATCCATAGTTATGGAAATTCAAAACAAAGCAGAGAGTGGAAGATTGTTGGGCGAGGTTGGATATCTATTAGAAGGGAAAGGACAAAACACCGGCTCTGAGAAAAGCTAGGTTCGTGACGATATTTGTTTCTTCACAATCTTCTCAAACAAGTACTTTAGTGCTTTAGAAATTATCAGTAGACTTTGTGAAGCCAACTTCATTCGTCAAGCAAAAGCAGCGGACTTCTTGCAAAGTACCTGAAATGTGTTCGTTGAAGCTGGTGCCAGAGCAGGCAAAGATAAAGTATGCCATTATTGATACGTGATCCTCGTATCAGGTCCTCAACACCTGCTTATGGCTTTTGCTGCCTCGATATCTCACTACACTGTTCCTTTAATGGACTTGGCGCAAGACGACTGCTTCCCATCTTCGAGTACTTCTTCACAGTCATCCTTTGCTTCGACCCTTTTTTCTCTTTTTGCTTTGCTCTCATTGCAAGCAGACCCTCTCACGATCATCTCCCAAAGCTCAAAGCCCGATAGTCTACTCTAAAAGCACGGCGTAATGAAGACGGATTGCACTGTCCTCAATCCCTTGCATTCAACATTCACATCCCAAGCTCATATGTTCTCCCCAAAGACACTCGTGCGTGAATTATTTTCTCACAACTTGGAATGTATTCTTATTGCACCCTTGCAGATATTGAATGCTTTCTTCTGGCCCATACACTGACGGCAATTCCTACCGAGCTCCTATCACACACCCGCGTTCTTCATCTCCTGCAATCCCTCCACGTCCGACTGTAACTGTCATCTTCCTCGACAGTTATCTCCTCTCATAATGGGCACCTTTCCTGAAGCCCGATCAGGAAAAATGACAGCATTTTCCCGACAAGGCTAGGGGTGAACGGCCAGCAGATGGTTCATTGGCAGTCGGTGTAGTGCTGAGCTTTTGGCAGAGAGCAAGTTTGGCCGAGTGCTCAGAATTATCACTTGCTGCTTGTTCAAACTGGTTCATGCAGATGCTTCAAGTCGATGTACATAAATTGTGTTTTGTGCACTAGTCGTTCCGATCCCCTCTGGGATCAGTCTCTAACCAAGTCCGTCACTTGGTCTTTTGGCGAATCTTGTCCAGGTAGTTGAGAGGCAAAAACAACAGTCAGGAATATCAGTCCGTATCTCTTCTCTCCAAAAATTTCTGCCTTGTACATGCTTGTGGTCCTGGCTTGAATAGAGCTAGGTCCAAACTGCATACATAAACCTCTTCCGTTTACGTTTGCTCGTGTCGCAACCGTATGAGCATACTTGACATCCTGGTTGCGACATATATGTGGAAGGAGGGGGCGCCTGTACCGTTTTGGCAACCGTCCTTGAGAGGTCCAACAAGGGTCGTCTAACGAAGATCCAAATAATCAAGCCTTCAATTGAGAGTTCGTATATTATTGTGGTTTGCAATTCCGTCTCACACTTACTAATTGACTGCGCCCGCTCAATTACGGGCGATTACAATTATTATAAATATTTGACACATTTCTTTCATCACTCTCAGTTATTACACCCATCCGGTGTGTTCTGAGAGTGAGTACCTATTTACGATTTACTACCTGTTTGGTTTGCTAAATCGATATATTTACAATCATCTTACAGGTATTTACTTTAATACGGTTCTTACACCCGTCTGGTGTGTTCTGAGAATCGATATATTTATAATCGTCTTACAATACAAACGCCAACTCCCCATTGTTGCTCCTGCAGCAAAAGCCGAAACCGATTCATTAGACACTCCACTTGTGCTGGAATTAAATATAGCATACTTACACAGTATCTATAGCAGTCAGTCTACTTTGGCCGTTTATTGTTGCGATTTGCAAGCCTATTACATTGCCCTCAATTCAGAGGGCAGCCAAGCAATGCAATGCAAAACACAAATTAACGCTAATGTGTGAACTTTGTATGTACTGGTTCGCCTTATCTTCGGAGACGGCTGATAAAGTGCTCAAAGATTAGACAGTTGCAAACGGGGTCACAGACAGATAGACGGACAAAAAAGTCCACTTGGGGCGACCCAGGTGGCCATGAGATCGGCCTCTCATCAGCGTTGTGCGTGCAGTAGACACCTGATATTGGTCACATGGGAGGATGCCCCAGATCTTATAACCCATCGATAACAACCTACGCATATGATAAGATATTGCTAGCTATGAGTATATGATATAAGATACTTTGGGTTTGGCTGGGGCTTGGCCCCGCGTGGGTGGGTAACTCCACCACGTGGGTAAGCCTGGAACGTCGGTTAGACGCTAGATAGGTAGAGGGTGGATAATAAACTATTCGTAGGGCTGTTGATATGCGGTGAGAGTTCGGGAAAGGAATTGTATGGGCGCCAATATTGGCGCCAGCCGAACTCTCATCGCATGCTTATCTTATTAGCTCTGCTGGCTTACCTCGGACTGTGGTCCCCGAGGCAAAGCCAACACTGACAGTTGGAGTTAGAACCGGCAGGTTAAGCCCTCTGATGAGCTCCTTCGCGAGAGTGAAACCTGCTACGAAGTCCTAGCCTTTCGGGTTCAAACCCCAAAGCTGTCTATTTTATCAACCGCCAACAGCAAACCTTACAGGCGCCTTACATACATTTTTTCCAGTGTTAATGGTCTCTCAATCTGGGAACTAGATTTGAACCTCACGTTTGGACTGTTCAAGTGCCAGATCAACCTCGATCGTTCCCAAATCTCTCTTAGAAAGCTACTTGTAGCAATGAGTAGCCCATACATTTGATGTTCCTACCAAAACTACTTTTCTTGTTGTGGATGGGGGACCTGCTGGCTCCTACGTTGCTAGTATTCTAGATGATCAATGTCATTGCTTTTGAAGTCGCTAAATTTATGGTACAAAATGTATCTAAGGCCTGGTTGCTGCTAAATTTATGGTATAAAATGTATCTAATGCCTGGTCGTCTTGCTTTGTACACTGACTTTGTGGAACTTGTTGAGTTTTCTAGTCTTGGAAGAACGGCCGTCCTAAAATCCTTCCTTCCGCTCGCGGCTTTCTTTTTCCACTTTCCACTTTCGTTTGCTTGCGGTCTGATCGGACCTCAATTTCGTTTTCTTTTTCCAACCTTTCGTTCTTTTTCTTCCCCTTTTTCCTCTCCTTCTCCTTTTTCCTCTTCTCCTTCCTCTCTGCGCTTTTGCGTTGTGCAACCAACTGAAGCTCATCATGGGCCTGGTTGTCCTGAAGCCTCTTCTGGATCTCTTGGGCGTGAATTTCCTCCAAGTTGACCAATGGTCTAGACATCTCTTTGCTTTTTTCTTCCTCATCTGAATCCATAAGCTCGGGAAATAAGCCAGAGTTGAAGTAGGGTTTTTCGCTGAAGGTGGGGGGTTTTTTGTGCAGGGTTCTGTTCCTGATCTGGGAGTCTACTTCTCCTCGAAACTCTATCCATTTCTCAATGTGGTTCGCCCTGAAAGTCAGGATCGCATGCTCGATCTCTTGTACAACTGCTGCACGTTTCGGATCAGCCTCCCAGTCCACCTCGTTGAAGACTCCTTCCTCCCATTCATCGAGAGCGCATGTGAGCTACAACAACAATTAAGTTGAGTAGAAAATGGAGTGAAAACTTGTTACTCACTAGGTAAACAGCGTAGGCAACAAATTTTGGACTATAGCCTATCTGTAACGACTCAGTTGAAGGCCCTTCCAGAATATAAGATTGAGCCATAGCAGCGGTGACCCAAATAAGACCAACATCCCCAAGCGTCTCCCATGAAGGAACCCAGTTTCCTTCAGGAGCCTGTAAATACAAGTGAGCTTCACAATCAAAGAATTGACGTTTTTCTACCTACCTTAGCGTCGGGCCCCCTTAAAAATGGTTTTATTTCTAGCAGAACCTTCGACCTTTTCTGTATATCATTTTGGTCCCCGGCATGAGCAATATCGTAGCCAGGATTCCTAGAGAGTATAAACGATCTGGCCACAGCCATGGCACGCCATCCATTCCTCGTGATCGCATCTACTGCGTTGATGTTTTTAGGGCGGACAGCCCTGCCACCGTTTTCGACAATGTCGTCTAGTTTTTGAATAGCCTGGCTAATCCGAATTTGTGAATGGAATTCGGATTCATTGAAGGAAGTACTGTTGACGTAGGTAGTCCTTGCATAGAACATGCGGCTGACCTTACTGGAATGCTGGCCTTGCTTATCTAGGGGCGAGGTGGATGCCTGATTAAGCTGGTTTGAGTAAGCGCAGGCTAGATGTGGGAACCAATGTCTGATGATTCCTGTTGTCACATGCCTTAGTCCGTTGGCATCTAGGTGTAGAGAAGAGTCTCTGAGACATCTATCAATGTCCGCACCAGACCATCTGTACGGTGCGCGCTGTGATTTCTTGACAGTTACGAAAAGATATTGGCGGAGATCCTCTACGGCAGAACTGTCGTGGATTGATGGGGATTCAAGTAGGAAAATGACCATGGGACGAATTACACCCAAGAAGAAAAGCAAGAACCACGCTATCTCAGCTGGTAGTGCAAAAAAGCATTCATATTGTTTTGTCCCATCTTGCTTCGATAACGGGCTGCATAAGATTGTGTGGTTATCGACAATTTTGAGGCACCGTACAAAATGTTGTCCGGAGGTATATGAGAAACAGGCAGCCTGAAATGCACGAGGAGATATCCCAATGCTTGGGAGGAGACCCTTTACTAGATGTTCTTGAAACTCCATGGTATCTGCGATCCAAGCCCAAACCTCTTTTATGTTGAGGCGTCCTTCAAGTGAGAGTGTTCGATCAGCTCCATTCCCGTTAGGCCCTGTGAGCCTCAATTTCAACGGGTCAACAAAGGTCTGAAGGTATTCTTCATTACCTCCCTGCTCAAAAATTGACATTCTGGAGCATGCATCGTCTACAAGATGAGACGTCTCAAATGTCTCTCGAAACGTTGCTTGCAAAGAAGCAGGCACCAACTTATCGAAGCACTTTCTCAGCTCCGCCAGCTCCGAGTTGTAATTTTTAGAAAAGTCGGTCAGCGCAAAGTCTAGTTTCTTTTGCTTGGAGGGAACGAAGGAGAATGAAAGGTTGGAGGGATGTACGTGGAACATGCGCTCTCCCTTGACTGCGCGGGAGTGTGGATCTGCAACTACCCAAAGGTTGCGGAGGATAAGAAAAGTTGTTTTCTTGGTGTAATCAGACTTTGAGAGATATTTCTCAATGTAAGCTTTCAGGCATCTAAATTGACAGCACACTAAGCTCAATAGATACAGGAACATTTAAAACACATACCTCCCAAGCTTTTTTTGGTCGTTTGAAACAACCTTAACCGCTTTACGCAACCTCAACCCCTTTGGCCCTGTCTTGAGATTGGAATCAGGCCCAGAGTCAGATAGATCCGTGTCTGAGCCTAAGAGAGAGCCGTCAGGCCCAGAGTCAGATGGATCCATGTCTGAGCCAAAGAGAGAGCCGTCAGGCCCAGAGTCAGATGGATCCATGTCTGAGCCAAAGAGAGAGCCGTCACCAATCTCGTCGTCGTCACCATCGTCACCCTTGTCACCATCGTCACCCTTGTCTCCATCGTCACCCTTGTCTCCATCGTCACTCTCACCATCATCCTCACTCCCCTCACTGTCCGTGCTCTCATCATCCTCGCTCTCATCACCCTCATCATCCTCGCTCTCGTCACCCTCATCATCCTCGCTCTCGTCACCCTCTCTCTCATCACCGTTGCTCTCGTCATCCTCGTCATCCTCTCTCTCGTCATCCTCCCTCTCGTCACTGTTGCTCTTCTCACCGTTGCTCTCAGCAGGAAGATGATATGGCTCCTGCCAACCCCCTTTGATAGCTGCTAAAAGAGTTGTAGCAGAGAGAATCCGGTTGTGCTTTGACAAATAGCCTGTGAATTCAGAAGCAGAGCAGACATCGCGATCATTGCATCGTAAAACCTCAGCCAGGATAACAAGCTCTATGAGAGTCAGCTCTTTGGACGACATTGATGCTGAGCTCCTAACCAAGCAGCAAAGAATGTTGTGGAGTAAGGGTGAAAGAGCCTCTATAGACAGCTCTGACGAAGTGCTATAAATTGCCTCCTGAAGGATTTCAAAAGATTCCAACAGCTTTTTATCCATACTGAGCGAAAACAGCTTACGAAGCTGCTTTGAGTCGTTATATCTCAGCACGAAAGAGATGAAAGCAGTAGCCACTTTTCCATAGCGGTCAAACGTCCCCTTTCTCTTGAATGCGCCTCGGAATCTTAACCCAGAGCTGCAGAATAATAAAGTTTTAGCAGTTGCTAAAGGTTCATGAAGCTCACTCACTATCTGCGCAAAGTTTCAGAGAATCCAAAGGTAGAGCTAGCATGCTCTGCTGCATCTTGGAGGTACAAGGAAAAGAACGAGCGACAGAGAACTAAGGCATCCTCTCGTTTCCTCTCTGTAGTACCTTCTACATACTTTTTGGCCAGAGATTTGGAGGGGGGAACGACCAGATCGAGAAGTAGCGAAGAATCGAGCCCTTGCTGCTGAGTCTGCATCATTACAGAGAGTGCAGGCCGGTACTTCAACTTGACCAGAAAGTCCCACCAATGCTGTGGGAAGTATGGCGGCTGAAAAAGTTGGCGTGGTTTTTGTGTAGAGGTCATCGGAGTTGAGGTGGAAGAAAGTACGTCAGGAACATAGCTTTCAGCAAGAATTATCCTCTCTCGGGCCTCCGACTTCTTGCTACTCAGGGGCTGAGACAAACGCACATGGCCTTGCCATCGGTAACCTTGAGTCAAGCGGGCTTCTTGATGTTCCGTCGTGCGACTGCAAAGCGCGTCGCCCAAACGCATGTGGGCCTCCCATCCTTTCGGAACAACAAAGTTTTTTAAACAGAATGGACAAGGAGACGTTTTTGCTGGCTGCGGAAGGAATGGTATTCTTCTAGTAGATTCAATGCTGCCAGCACGCTCTGCAATGGCATCAAAGTTAGCTAGCTGAAGCGGATATGCTGCATCAATGTGATCTTGGAGCTGGGTCGCTATTCTTTGTCTCTCCAACTGACGAAGTTCACCGCTTGCTATGGTGAGGAGACACTTGAGAGTCTCAGCCTTGACAAGGCGCTCCTGGAGCTCTTTGCGTCCAAGCATCCGACAGGGAATAGCAGACACGAATCCTCCAAGGATTTCGACATAAAGGACACCCAAGAATCCTAATACAGCACACGAACCATCGCCGTGCGTGTCGTAGGTTCCTGAGAGTTCATGAGAGCAGGTAAATGACCCCCGCGAGTGCAAGTAAGTAAAGCACCCATTCTGCTCCTCTAATGCGGTAGCCCAGCCGTTTCCAACTCTCACTGGCTTGCTCTTGATCGGGGAGGGTGGTATGCCTTTGAACCTGTGAGAAAGTAATGTAGGTGCAAGTCGACTTTCCCTCGCGCCTTCACCTTCTGCCGGGGCGTATTGGTGATCCATGAATTCATCATCATCTTCACTATCTTCGGAATAGTCTGGGGTAGCAGGCATGTCTTGGGTATTACTGTTACCTCCAGCACTACTGCTACCTGGAGTGGCCTGGGAAGACGTCAGTTTTTTTTGAGCACCTGGTTTGGATAATGGTTCTGGGTCAAGAAACTTCTCTTCGCGGGTATCAGCAGCTGGGTGTGGTGTTGCTTTTGAAAGACATCTTGCTACCGACGATGAGCTTCGAGCATGCCGTGGCTCCCCGCAGCTACAGGGTATCTTTCCCAGGGACCCCTCACGCTCCAGTTTTCTACCATCTAAAAACACCATGAGAGAGCATTTGAAACACAATCCTGATTCTCACTATGCCTGATGAATCTAGAGTGAAACACCTGATTATGGGCGCCTTGAGTTTGGTCCCCAACCGCGTTGTACTGGTGTGTACAGAGGTTTCCATGCGCGCACGCGTAAGACCTGCAAAGTTCATGAGTAGAAATCTTGAAACTAGATACAAAGAAATACTTCTTTGGGGGCATTTAATCAAGATGTGTAAGTTCAGAGTAGTGGACTTGATTTAGGTACACTGTGCGTGGAAATTTCAAATTTCCGCACTTTTAAGTGGCAAATATGAAGTTTAAGCGCTCATAGGAGTCATATGTAGCATCATCAACCGGCGAGAGACTATCGCCTCGCTGATGTTTATGCATTACGCTTTAGCCTTGGCGCCTGTTTGGAATAATCGATACAGAAATAAATAAAAAGTAATAAAAATCAGAAAAAAAGACTGGTAATCATTTATCAGGTTCCGGACAGCTCAGAATCAAGTCTGAAAGCTTTGATTTCTCCAACAGCGGTGGTCGTTGTAGAAAAAACAGCATGCTCAAAATGAATGAGCGTATCATAATACACACAGATCATTAACTTACAGAGGGAGGAATACAACTTCTTGTATACAAAACCAAAATCATAAAATTAAGAGGCGAGCAAACAAATCTTTCATGTCCAGCAGAATGTACCGTACCCATGATGCATCTCTCAACTGACTCATCCGCTTCTCAAACAGGCCCATTGTCCCTTTTGTTTCGGAGCATACTGAGTTTTAGTTGTATTGTCCAGCCAAATCATCCGAAGAAACTTTCATATCATTGTTTTTGCTTTCAAAAGAGCAAACCTGATTGCGCACGGTCTGATTGACTTCGGGGCTAACTGGAGGCGGCTCTGTAGATGCCGGAATAGAATGTGGTGGTACAGAATCTTTGCCACTATTGGCTGCCTGTCGGAGAGGTAAGCTTGTTTTCAAAAATTCAACAGAGACAAAATGTGTTGGTCACCTTTGGATCCAGATTGCAACGGTGATCGTTCTTTGGGATACAAATGGGACGGGTTGAAGACGGTACTGCTGTAGCCGAGGAAGACTTCGACTCACCCAAACCCTTAATTTCGTCTCTCAACCTCTGTATCCTTTGAGGCATAGACATAACATCATCTCGCAAGCTGACGCCAGTTTGTAACTTTTGAATGACGGTAGATTTTGTGCGTATTGTTTTGGAAGCCTCTGCCGAAATATGAGGCGGTTGAGCAGAAGAATCAGAGAGAAAACTATCTTATTCTCTGGAGATGTACGGTTCCGAGCCTAGGATCAGGGAGTCGCGTTTGCCCTTGAAACCTTGTTGTTTCTCCTTGAGCGCATTCAACGCTTGAACGGCAGTCTTTTCTTCTCGAATTAGTGTTGGCGTTCTTCGTTTGAAGGAGATTAGCCGACGTTCTACTAGACATATATTAACGGCCAAGCTTTCAGAGTGTTTGTAAAAAACGAACAGGCTGCAGTACTCTTCCAAACGCTCTTTGGTAAGCGCAAGTTTGTTCTGAAACATTCTACACTGAGCCTCTGAAATTGGATTGTGAGTGCCACCTTGAGGTCTTCATTCAGTCGCAGATACGCACCTTGAGCTTTATCTGCGTCTCTATTGAGCTTTATCTGCGTCTCTATTGAGCTTTATCTGCGTCTCTCTTGACCTTTATCTGCGTCTCTCTTGACCTTTGCTAATTCAGTTTGTAAATTGTGAACTCAATGTTCCAGGTCACTTTGCGTTTTGGTCACGTCTTGCCAAGTTTTTTGTTTTTTGAGCATTGTTCATCTTGCGGGTGGAATGGGTGATCTGCGCCTCGACGGCAACCAGATCAAGTCTCTATGAAGCTCAACTTGTGAGCTGATTGACTCAAGACATACATACCTTGGAGTCCAGAGCTTTTTCACCCTTCTTGATTTTCTTCTCGATCTGCATTACCCCAGTACGAGCCTTGGCCTGCTCTGCCCTGGCTGCATCCAATGCCTCATCATTTATTCTCTGTTCTTCACGTTGTCGTTCTAGATCTTTGTTTTCATCGTATCCCTTGCGCATCGTGTCTAATGGACTCTTCTATGTGGTATAGCTTGAACAAAATCCTGTGCAAGATGAGTGCGCCCTGAAAGGCAACGACACCGGTTGAGAATCAGGACAGAGACTTAATAGCGCCGGGCCACCAGATACTCCGCCAATGGAAAAAAGAGCCTGAACGGAGAATAGGACAGTCATTTCAGAATCGGATGCGAATTGATGCAGGATCGATACGTACGACATGAAATGGAGCGATGAGCACGATGACGATAAGAATCAGTCCAAGCCATGAGCCCCATACACCACCTAGAGCTTTGAAAAGGAGCTCTTCAACAGAATGGCCTTGGACTTTCCAGGCACGGCGGAAACGGATGCTGGTCATCGAGATAGTCAGTATAGTGATTCATGCTACACTCGAAGAACGCACTGGCATAAGCAGCACCCTGGCATGTGAGCAAGACAGAGAGTCCAGATATGGCTTGCAACCAAAGGACCAATTCAATCAGTGGAACGACCCGACTAGGGAGACCGTGATATGAGAAACAACTCACAGACAGTGTCACCTACGGCAACAAGATTGACGGATGCTATTGGTGCGAAGAGAAGGAGAGCGATTACTGAAAACAAAGGCCGGGAAGACTTGTCGACGTATGTGAAAAATCGGGGGGCTTATCGTATTTCAGCGAGGGCGGTAAGGGTTTGAGATCCAGTAAAGTCCGATTGAGAGTACGGGAACACAGATCGTGGCGTTTACAAGATCTAAGAAGAGCATTACTTATATGAGTGATTTAGCGGTACAATGGTGATTGAAAGCTCGTACGATTCAGTCCGGGAATCTTAGCATTGTCAAGGACAATGACAAAAGGAGAAGCGGCTATCATATTATCGAATGAGGATTAACTGACTGAATTGTCACTAGGAAAGATTCACCGGCTGAAGTTCCACCAAGTAGTCGCTCATTGGTCCAAGGAACAAGCAATCCAGTGATAGTCAAGGATGTAATATAGATCACAGTCTATTGAACACTTCAACATGACCATGTACCGGAAAGTACGCAAAAGAAAAACACACTATACTGTGGGCCAAAAGGTTCCCTTTACAGCACCAGGCATTGTTGCACGAGGGTCGGGAGTTTCACGAATCACTAGCAGCAAGACCGACAAGTTCCGTTCTGGCTGAATTCCGGATTTTGAGTGAGATAGTCTGACGATGAAGATACTACTTACAGAAGGCAAAAGCGGCTGTAATGAAGACTGAACAAACACCCTGAAATCCATTTGCGAAAGCGCCTGGATTCTGCCACAAAGCCCCTCCGATGTAGCGGTCGTATTGCCCACCTGTTGGCCCACCTCCACAAATGCTGAAGGTACAAGTTATATTCTATTTCAGATGCATATGCATAAAGCGGACTGACCAAATCCTGGAAAGTGATCTGACTTAGAATCCACACTGCACGCAAAGGAAGATATGGGTCTTACATTCCGATGAAAATGAACATCGCCGCGATTAACAGCTTTAGACACGATGACCAGAATTTTTCCTCAGCATAGTCAAGAGTACCAAACAGGCATATGATCACTAAGGAAGAAGATCCGTTAGTCCAGGAATTACTGGGAATTAACTAATACCACTTACTGACGACAACCCAAAATACAGTAATCCATACGGCTATAAAAACCTTTTCCGTCCAATACTGAACAGTTGTTCTAGCCGCAGTGATCTCCAGTGGTAAGACGACGGCCCATTGCAGGAAATAATTCCAACCCATGGCAAGAGCGAAGCCAGGATCCAAAAACCTTTTGGCGAAACCTCCAGAGAGAGGGTAGAGGATAGAAATTTCTCCGATAGCCTATGTGAAAGGTTCTTGAGTTTTGTGAAAGACATAGAAACCATGAATCACCTACGTGACGTTAACCAACATAACACCCATGATGATCCAGCCGATCAAAATTGCAGCTGGTCCACGGACTTTCAAGGCAGAACCCGACGAAAAGACCTGTACCGATACTTGAGACGCGTAGGTACAGTCAAGGCATACAAAACTAAACGCACCGACAGCAATCATTGTTAAATGCCGCTTCTTCATTTTGGCTTGCAGCATTGGGGTTTTGCTCTTTATTTTCTCTATCTCTGCTTCTGAGAGGTCACCGACAACCAGCTGGTTACTGAGCACAAAAATGGTCAGACGATAGATTCACTGTGATGAGTGCCAGTGACGCCTGGTGCTCGTTTAAAACTCTCAAAATTGACTCCAAGGTGGGTCCATATCGATTCTTTGAGGATGGTAAGTCTGAACGTTATTGTTGCCAGTCTCAGCACTAGAAGAATCGGTGAATTTTTCTTTGCCGACGTCTATGATGGAGGGGAAGGTCCGAGCATAGTAAGTCAGGGACTCGAAATCAAACAGGCAGATTATTTTTCTGCGGTCCGAAATTATGTAAGTATTCCCAGGGACCGTGGAAGATTCGAACTCCTGACCTCACGCATTCAATGCGATTGTGCGCCCATAAGTAAGTACTTAGTATGTCGCGGCTTGAGCCTTGCATGCTTCATCCATTTTCCTCCCAAATATTCGCAATCATTCTTCCTCAAATTGAGCTTGAACTCAAACCACTCCGAGTGGAGTATGCTACGATGGCTCTATATGCAGGTCTTATACCCGACTCAAGCACTTGGGGCGTGCTCGCAGACCCCTGATCGGGCGCAGACTGTCTCTTAACATCACTTTATTTATTACTGGTGTATTTGGAATCGCTGCAGGAGGCGTGAATAGCTTCACTAAGTACACTCGCGGCGTTAATTGCGTGTCTGGGATTTGGAGTAGGCGGAAAGTAAGTGCTCGCATATCACCGGTGTCAATGTTCGACTTATGGACTTCTACCAGCTTGCCTGTTGACGGTATCTGATCCTTTATCTCTATCTTTCTCTTACACTCCTGACACAAACTTACAGGTACTACTATCCTCCTTGAGAATATACAAGTGAGTATGCGATTTTCTCCCATTGTAGGATCTGATAATTCATGCTTGCACAAAGTGGCTTCTGATGATAGCTTGGCCATTGATAGGAAATTTTTCATGTGCATCTGCTACGATTTGTACTAAGCCTATGGGTTGGGGTTATAACTTGTTAGTCGCTTTGTTTGTGATTTGGTAATAATGAATGATAATTACTTCTCTATAGCGACACCCTGTGAGTTCATGGCCATCTCAAACTACATCTTCTCTGATGGCTACCAATAGAGGTGGATCCACCTTTCTTATGTGGTTCTTACAATACTTTATCTTCAATCTATAAGAGTCTCCCAAATATCTCTTGGCTAAGGGACGCGACAAAGACGCGCTTAAGGTCCACTTTTGCTCCGTTCCACCATGCTTTCTGTTGAATCTGCTCATAAGCTCACGGCAGGTTTTGCAACACATTGCATGCATCAAGGACAAAACACTCAGTCTCACGCTCGCTCATCTACAAGCTGTAACTGGCCAAAACATTGTAACCAAAACCCCTGGGCCGATGTCCAACTGGTCAATCATCAAACGATCTTTCTCTTCCTTCTCTTTGTGAGTCCATCTCCACCCTACTCGCGGATAAAATAACCGAGATCGCACTTCAAGCCCTTGTTTTCTACTCGTCAACTGGCAACTAATACGTCCCTCATGATTGCTCTTTGGGGGTACGGCTATCCTCACCCATTCCTTTTTTGCTCAGTACTTACCTTGAAGCACAGACTTATTGGCCTCGCATATCCCCTCTTCGATTGCTTCATCACATTATACCTGACCACTCGCGTCTCAGATGCCTCTTCGAGCGTTTCCACCACCTACAGAAATTATGTTATAATCGCGATTCTAGTCATTCCAGGCTCAATGATTGCTGTTTTGTAGTCAAGTGATCTCGGAAAAGCCAGCCCAGGTTCTCAATACGCGGTCAGAAGCTCACGATGGCCGTATCAACCGCGCTGACTGGAATTTTTTTTGTTCTTGTTCACTATGAACACAAAGGAAACAGATTTTTTGGCTTACTCGTGTGTTACTTCCTTGACCCATTATTGTCATTTGCATAATAGTTCGCACGACAACGTTTCCACATCATTTGAGTACCACATTTCGGGGATCGATAACTCGACCAATACTTATCCAATTAGCATAATTTTGAGTGCGTTATTGAAGCGTTTGATGGCGCGCAGGGCGCCATATACTCAGATTTTGAAAAATAATATAATATTTACAAAGCATCATCTCTGCCGGTAAACTTTCATGTCGGGGATGAATAACGTTTGATTGAAGACTTATTTAGCCTCATGGAGTATGCACATATGTTGTATCAAGTATCTTTGAGGGTGCCACATAAAAGAAATAACAAAATTGTAGTCAGTGTCATGGTTGTAGGTTATATCATATACTAAGCTGCTTCTTCTTCTTTGCTCAACGATGACCTAAGGCAATGTTTTTTTTACTCTTTCTTCATATTGTGCCCTCCCAGATGATTAGTACAACATTTGTACATACTCCATGAGGCTAAATAAGTCTTCAATCGAACGTGATTCATCCCCGACATGAAAGTTTACCGCCAGAGATGATGCTTTGTAAATATTATATTAATTTTTTCAAAATCTGAGTATATGGCGCCCTGCGCGCCATCAAACGCTTCAAAACGCACTCAAAATTATGCTAATTGGATAAGTATTGGTCGAGTTATCGATCCCCGAAATGTGGTACTGAACTGAGGTGGAAACATTGTTGTGCGAACTATTATGCAAACAACAATAAGTCAATAGTATACCCCTTTGACGTCCCAATATTCTGCGTCTGATTTAGGAATGCTGTAAGTTTCCTGAGAATCCTGTATAGCTTCTATGGCCTCATTTAGCATACGTTTGTTCATGTAGATCTATGTAGATGTATGGAGTCCTTTACGCCTATACGCCCGAAGTTCTCCCGGCCCCCCACTGAGAAAGCTGAGGAACCGGTGATGCTCTATCTAATCGGATGACAGGCATAGTCGCGCGTGCCACTGTTCAAATCGTGACTATACCAGCTTCCGGGGATGCCTCACAGGCTACAGCTAATGGGTGAGTTAGCCAGTATCTAGGTAGTTATGCTCATCGTATGCGAACTACTCAGGCCGATATTTGTTATGAGGATCTGTCAACAAAGAATTAGAGGATGATAAGGAATATATACCTGGCGTGAGGAGGATTTTGGGTCCGAGTCCGAGTCTGGTGAAGCTTCCGAGTATCTCGACTCAAAGGTGCTCTGTACAGATGATGAATCGGTGCCTACTGTTTTGGAGCCGAGATGAGAACGCATACCTCATCGAGACCTCGTCTTCGTCCATGTTTGCGTTTATGGACCATTTGCAGCCTTCTTGATCTCGCACCGCCATCTGCAGCTTTCCCACGCTTTTGTGATGATGACGAGACGGCAAGTATAATGCTTGGGACTGCGGCTGAGAAAAATTCAGAAAATGGCTGAAAATGCGGGTGCGACTGCAACTTTCTGTTGAATCTAAAGATATACACCAGCTGTAGTGAACAAGGCTACAGTTATATTCATGCCCAAAGATATATACTGAACAAGGCTAAGGAAAAGAGATGGGCAACGATACTTAAGTATGGTGAGTATATTAGTAAGTGGTTATGTAATGTAAAGTTTTCTACACCTACGGTAGAACCGACGGAATCCAACAGTTTCCTGGCTCAGTTTCGGGAACTATCAGCAAATCGCCACTTTAGTCTGCAGGTCTGTAAACCTTTCGCTCACCGGCTCGAGTGTGTGTAACATGCCGAAGAACTTCAGGTTGGGTTATAGGAATCAAGGTCAGGGAATTGCGGTTCAAACGAAGGTTCGACGTTGACCACATTCACAGGTATGTCGAGAGGTTCATTGTGACGTCCTCCTCGACCTGAAGAGCCACCCGTGGAAGTGATGGAGGAGTAGGACTATCCGGCGGTAAACTTGCCAGAAACTCGTCAAATTCCTGCAGCCGCCCTATTGTACCGGGGGAAAGCACAATTTCACGCATCACCGGGGGTCGAAGTGGCTCGGGCGAGGACTGAAGGTTTGTCTTCAACTGTGGTACTGATTCTGAAGCTTGTTGATTAGGTCCTAGAGCGCCAGAGGAGTTGGCAGATTCTGAGGACTGAGAGACATGAGCATCTGTTATGTGGGGTAATGGTGATGCTGGCTGAGGCTGAATGTCATTGGACTCCGCAGAAACGGATGAGTTCTGAAGAACATCAGATTTCGAGGCAGGAGGAAGGTGAGTTGTCTTGATTTTAGAACCTGAAGGCATGAAAACTGGAACATTGTTGAGAGAGTTCTTCAGCAGTGAGCCTGACTTTCCGAGGTCGGATGTACCGTGACTTTGAGCGTTGTTGTGTTTCTTCTGGGAACGTGGTGCAAGCGGTGAGTCAGGATTTAGAACAAAGCTAGATTGATTTGCTACCTTTGCTAGTAACTCTGAAATGGATTTACCCACAAGGGTTCGGGCAGTTGGCAAAGTCTTTTGCGGATGAGGATACTTTCTCGAAGGAGATTTGACGTCCAACTCATCCTCCTCGATCTGAAGAGCCACCCGTGGAAGTGATGGAGGAGCAGGACTATCCGGCGGTAAACTTGCCAGAAACTCGTCAAATTCCTGCAGCCGCCCTATTGTACCGGGGGAAAGCACAATTTCACGCATCACCGGGGGTTGAAGTGGCTCGGGCGAGGACTGAAGGTTTGTCTTCAACTGTGGTACTGATTCTGAAGCTTGTTGATTAGGTCCTAGAGCGCCAGAGGAGTTGGCAGGTTCTGAGGACTGAGAGACATGAGCATCTTTTATTTTGAACTGCGTCGCGCTCTCTCCTACAATCTCCAAGGCATCCCATAAATTCACATCGTCGTCTGGTAGGTCGATGAACTGTGTTTCTGCTTCCGAGATATTCTGGGATTTCATGATGGAATCTACAGAGATGTGAGCGCAGAAAGACGTAGGTATAGAGGTAGTTTACCAAGGAGAAATCATCGAACAATTTCCGCGATAAGTCACGCAAAGCCAGGCTTATCTAAGGATACGACAAGCAGAGACAAATAGAGGAGTTTAGCCGCCGATACGGCCAGCTCACCGTTGGGAGCGCTTAGTAAACTTTTCACATTCACGCTACGATCTCCAACACTTCGAAGTTTTTTCATTGACCCAACCCACCCTCCCTCTTATATATCGCCTTTAACAGACATTTCTAGCGGGTAGATTATTTGGCCTACCCGTTCTGAGACTAGGCTTTCTGCGCGTGTGTAACACAGACCCACCCGCGCGGAGCCAAGCTCCAGCCAAAACCCAAAAGAATACATTTATATCTTATTAATTATATTGAGATATACGACTCAAGAAGAGTCCTATCCTAGTACAAGAGAAGATCGGTCACATGTGCTTATTTAATTGAAATCAAGCGCTGGTTGTCACGGGTGACATCTACGCAAAGACTGACTGCGTTAAATCCTTCCATAGCAGCAATGGCATGCAAGCGGGTGGCAACAGTTGTAAGAATCGGCTTATTTACTGAGCCAGTGAGGATGACGTCGAAGGTAAATGAGGTTGGGTTTAGCCTTAATGGGCCATGCCGCGGCCGTGTAATGAACTGGAAACTCCAATCCGTTTTTTTGAAGGCAAAGAAAAGAAACCTCCGCAGAACATTGGAGTTTCCGACCTTTTTACCCGACCATCCTATCAGGTCACCCCGGTTGCGACCTATCTTACTACTCTTGGTGACACTTATATTGGTGAATTTTCATTTTCACCAAATGTTTAGCTTACTCTGACTCTGCAAAAGTATACGTCATGCTCACCAGTTTCATCACTATCTAGGTCGTGTATGGTCAGTGTCGGCAGACCAGCCGGATGGGTTCTCACGAAGCGTGATAGAATTGCTTTCCATAGTCGTGCTTTCCCAGACGTCGCCGTGCCTTTGATGTACTAATAGGCGTTATAAAATCCCGTTTCCCGGTTTCCCGGTTTCCTGGAACAAACAAATTACTAACTTAAAAATAGGAAACTTTTTTCGAGAATTTGTGCATGAGCAACCTTGACTCTCCCTTGTCTCTCTCTCATATTGAAAAAGCAGTGGTGCACCATATCAGGCCATACCTTCATAGAATCTTTCTAAGCTATTCATAGTCATGAGTGGAGCCTTAACCAATTTCTTTCATTCATCCCCTAACCAGCCCAAATGGTGGCTGCGAAGCTCACGCAAAGCCCTGGTAACTCGACGGCAGTATAAGTGTACAGTACCCAGCCTAGGACCAAGTTGGGAAGCTACATCAAGCACATCTGAGCCACGTTGTCCATACTGTATGAGAAAAGTTGCAAGCTGGTATTTCATATGCCGCTGTTTCTTTTTGGGAGAACGGAAGATGGTGTTGGGTGCAAGTATGAAAACGAGGCGATCAAACATGCTCCAGCTCATCCTAGTCAAGAAGAATGATGAGAGAACATAAAATAGTCATATGTAGTGACGCACCTGTAATTGCTATGGAACCATCGATCAGGCTGCTGCAACTAGTAGATAACCAGTCCTCAGACTTTGGAAACTGATTATAGTTCCCGCGAGTACCATCGCCTTTAATTTCCGACACTTTGGATCATAAGTGCTGCCCCAAGCTCAAGCACCTCTGAATCGTCATCCGGGTCATCTAATGGTAAGTCGACATCCTCATTGTTGTCCAGAGCTTCGGATGTAGCAAGTCGAGCACAGGCCATGAATAAGAGCTCAGCCTGAGCCTGGGTTTTCAACTTTATTGCATTGGCAGTAGAGCGAACAAAACAGAAGGCAAGAAAGAGCGACGGATAATTTCTATTTTTAGTAATTTTTTTTACGAAATCCCAGGAAACCGGGAAACCGGGAAACGGGATTTTATAATTGAGCACGCCTATTAAATTGTTAACGGTCCTATCATTCAAGGGGTATCTTCGCAAGCTTAAGCAAAATTAGCTGAGTCCACCTTCTCTACATCTCCGGCAATCTGCATAAGAAGTATCATAAAAAATGACATTATACTATATGATTTTATGTATGCAGAACAAATGTGACTCGCCTTCTCATGCCCACCTTGACGCAAATAACAAACACATGATGGCAGCCAGGACTACTAACCAAAGCGTAACCCGACTTTGTACTTGACCCATATCTACTGCCTCTTTGAGGGCATTCTCAATTCCGCTCGCCAACGCTTCCATCCCAGATACTATCTCTCTCGCCCTCTTCTTCGCTCGCTCACGTATCTTCGATTTCTCCTCCTCCTCCCCAAGATCCACAATCTGACATAGCGCCTCCGTCCAGATCTCTGGATTCGGTGCTCTCAACCAACCCGTACACTTTTCCGCTGGCTCATCCACAATTGACTTCACCGGTCCTCCGCTATCACACGCGAGCACCGGTACCCCACAAATCATTCCCTTCCACAGGAACAATCCTGAAGTGCTCGTTGGCCGGGGTATACAGTAAACCGATGGTAGAAGGGGACATGAGTAGCGCCGTTTGTTGAGCTGTTGTGAAATTGAGGACAAAGAGCATGGCAGGGTTTTCAAGAGTGGTGTTGAGAAGTGGAATTTTGACTGCCTTCGGTGAGAAAGGTGTGATGACGTTGTTAGACAGGGTGTGTTTTTTGAAAACAAGATCGATGAGGGAGTACAATGTGAGCATGTTGTCTTCGAGACGTGGGTTATAACCACCTGCACAAATATACTGAATTCAGGACATCTGACGAATGACGATAAACGTACTACCACCCAGCACTAGCCGCAGATTAGTGGAATCTGGTTCTTGCGCCCGTATCCTGGCAAATGCTTCAACAGCTAGAGCAACATTATTCTTCTTTTCAAACCGGTTTAACGAAATCAATGTTGGTCGATTGCTGTTGCTGATGGAAACAGCATTTAAAACTCACGATAGGATTGCAGCAACATCCGGATCATTTGATGAGTCCTGTGTAGCCTTGTACGCTACAATGTTGATGCCGGATACACAACCTCCGCTGTTCGTCGGATCGACTAGAAGTTGTCTTTGAACACTCGACCAGAAGAGTTGGAGTTGGCCAAAATCACATCTGCCTGCCCTATTCGCGGTAAAAGAGAGCATGGACCAATGTGAGTTCAAAGTGTGAAAATTAGATTTGAGAACGGCATATTATCACCATACGTGTAGTTATTTCCTCCAACCAATCCATAGGATAGCGATATATTCTCTTCAGCAACCCTCCTTTCAACATATTACGTTGTGCTCTGGAGATTGGGTCCTTGATGAACTCTCCATTCGCGAGAAGTTTATATGGGAAATGGCAATAGAACACGACACGAGTGCGGCCTATTACACGGAGCAATGGTATACACGTTGACAGTTGTTCGACAAATAAGTGGGGCTCCGGGACTCAAGAGAGACGTTAGGTGTAATTGGCGTAGATGAGCGAAGAGAATGTGAAATTTCCCATTGATTGGGTGCGGGAATGGAGGAACGATGTTGTGTACTTTCAATCGGCCTGTAAGCCAGTTTTGAGTTCTGAAACTTCTGGAAAAGCCCTATGAGAGTACACACCGTCTTTGGTGTCTTCAAAGCAGTGATTTGGGTCATGGTGAGAGGTCTATATATCGACTTGGTGACCTAAATTCTGCAGTCCGAGAGCTGCATCTACGACTAGACGTTCAGCGCCACCTAACGAGTCCATATGTTGAGCACTACATTATTTACAAGTTGAAAGAAACAGAAAAGTACCTATCCCCAAGTCCGGGTGTATGAAGGCAATTTTGAGCATCGGATTCTACTAGAAATCAGTGGTAAGAGGACACGAAGCGCTCCAAGGGCGCTAAGCATCCAAATTGAGCTCATAAATTCTCAGAAAGTAATCAACTACCACTATGATTCCAACGCCAGACCTGTCACAGGTATCTTCGCTAATGCACGATATTTGCCGATGCTCATGAGCGTGAACGTTTTTTTTTAATTGTTTTTTTCGAATGGTTCCCTTCCAATTACTTGAACTTGACTACTGGTGGAACTATTGATCCTCAGAAGACACTTTTTTGATGTTGGATGCACTAGAAACGGATGCAGAGGAGCTGAGGTCTATGGCTGCATCCGTTCTCCTTGAAGTTGGGTATGGGAGATATCCATCGTTCAAGAACTTGTAGTTTCGTAACTCACATTGCTCAAGATTAGGTTTAGGTTGTGTATCAGCATTTGCTGGTAAAATCCTGGGCTCCGGTACATGTAGGTTTGCGACGTAAAATATGCAATTGATAGCGAATAATGCCACACAGTATACCTAGCTACAGACATCAACGATCAGGCCTGTGACTGCACGCGAAGAACCGGACTTCAGAACAAGGTATAACATCGACGTGGTGGATATAGTCATGTATTGCTGAGAGTTCGTATCTCAAGGTTGCCCTGAATACAATACAAACATCCCTCGCATATGGTATTCATTCGCGACTCAAGAATGCCGTGGACATTATCTGCTTCAATCCGCCATACGTTCCTACGGTGTCGATAGAAGCTTCGAAAGCTCAAGGCCTACGAGGGATTGAGGGTTCATGGGCTGGTGGCTCTGATGGAATGCAAGTGACAAATGTTTTCCTGGGAGTAGTTCATGTGCGTCTCGGTTCGTTTTCTGATGAGAAATACTCAAGTAACAGGCGCAAAACACAGGAGCTGTTGTCTCCAAAGGGTCGTTTCTATCTCGTAGCTGTGAAGGAAAACAATATACCAGAGATACAAAACATTGTATCGATTGAAAAGCAACTTGGTAAAGACAAAACGCTGTTCGTGACCATGCTTAAAGGTGATTATCGACTGCCGTAGATCGTCCTCGCGCGGAGAGCGGGTCGCGAGCATCTCTCAATAGTGCGCTTTGAACATATCTCACCCTCTTCAGCATGAAATCAACAAACAAGAGTCAAGGCTAGCGGGGCATATTTAGCTGTCTATAGTCAACATTGAATAGTTTGAAGTTGGGTGAAAGACGTGCATAGAACACTTGTTACGGTTCGAAGGTGGACGTACATAGCCTCCTTTGATTTTAGGGTTGATGGCTTGTGTGCAGATTTGACGACAGCTTTTGCCGGGTCATATTGAGGATTTGGATTTTTTTGATGGTGGGATGATAAGCACTCGAGATTGTGATCTGGTACTGATTCACTTTTGAACAAAGTTCCTGGTACTGCCTTCTGTGCCATTCCGATTGTTATATACCTAGCTCAGTTGTGTAGATAACAACTGATATATTGTGTATGTACCTGTTATATACCTAGCTAGGGGTACGTGAGTGAGCGGGACATTTGTAAGGGTTAGCGCTCACCTCAGTTGTGTAGATAACAACTGAGGGAGCCGTCGCCACCGCCTCTCGCTGTGTAGGTATGGTACTGTACAGTATTTGTAATGCACAGCGGGAGTATATCTCTCGCTGTGCTTATTCGTTCGTGTCCGTAACGGGCAATGTCCAAGCTGGCCCGCGGCGCTACCGTCCGCGGGTGTACGAATCGTTCCTAACACCGATATCTCTGAAAACGAAGATACTTAGTACTATGGACATCCTTACACTCGGAAGACGGTGGCGGTAATCTTTTTACATGGTCTACTCACCCACGAAAAGGTATTCTGTGCGAGGCTTGAATGGGGCTCCGATTCTATTTATTGGAAATCCAGCTAATCCAGCTCCTTGCACTTACAAAAAAACATAATGCTTCTCAAAATATCTGCATTGTGCAACGTAATCATTACAGAACGGGCGCCAAACACTATGACGTAGCGTATTCTCTAAGTCTCTCACGCAGTTCACCCCCTGTCAGGCGCACTTTTCGTTCGAACCAAACCCTAATGTTCAGTCTTCAGCTCAGCATGGCAGGCTCAATATCCCGCCCTCCTCCGGGAAGATCCAGCTCTACTCCTGCACCATCACGTTCACAGTCTCGACGACGAACAAGAAACCAAACACCACATAGCTTTACCACGACCGGGAACAACTCTGATGCTGCTGCTTTATCCCGTCGTAGGCGTAGACAGCGGGGAGAGGCGAGTACTGCTAATGCTGGTGGATATGAAAGCAAGAAGATATCCGAGGATGATGAGACGAAGCAAGATGATGGTAAGGATAGTGAGGATACCAGCTGAGGTTGGACTTGAACTTGGAAGTTGCCGTGGAAATCAAAGCTAGAGTGCACGGTAATCTCGTTTTGACATTACTGTGAGTTCAGTCCAGCTATTTCTCAAATGGTTTCATTGCCACCGGGACCTTCACTCTTCAGTCGATGAACAGTGTATATGATCTCAGCATTGGTCTTGGCGCTCTCAGTGTACCTTGTAATGCGCAAGGCTCTATCCCACTTCAAGCATTCACTACTTGATTTTTTTCCCCTGTTATAATACTACTTTTTTTTTCGAAACCTGTAAGTACGTGTTCACCTGTAGGATCCGATTCTTGGATACTGATCGTTGTCCCTAGGCTACACAGGGATGACTAGGTTAGATGTAGGACTTTGATGGACAATGTTCCGTAGCGATAATTCAAGTGCTTTGTATCTCAACAATTTTAGCATAATAACGAATGACGACAACGACAACTCGTCGTGAATTCCAGCTACCTTGACTTCTAACTACGACACAAGGTCGATGACTGCTCTAAGTCTGAAGCTTCAGTCCCTCCTCAGATATCTCACTCTTCAAATACTCCTCATGCAATTTCGCCTGTGCTTCCCTCTCCTTCAACAACTTCTTCCTTGCGCTCTTACTAATCTCCTTCCCCTCCCCATCCGTCAGCGGAACCCCACTCTCATCATATGACCCGTACACTCCTTCCTTCACATTCGGAGGCCTAAACATCTCCCTCGGGTCCAATTTGCCTTTTGTTAATCTCTCTAAACGTTTTAACTGTTCTGCTTCTTTCGCTGCTTCTTTTTTTGCTTGTTTAGCAAGCACGATTGCCCGTTTTTCGTCTCGTGCTTTGAGCAGGTCGGAGGGAGGGGCAAGTTTGACGAGAGCTTTACCGCCTGGAAAAACGGTGCACTTGTACTTAGTCGGATGCATACGTACGAAGAGGGTTTAGATACATGCCTTCTTGATCATCCAGCGCCACGCCTAAAGGAATTAACTCCTCATCTCTCAACTTGTCGCAGAGAGCCAAAATATCCTTCAAAGCAGAATCACCCTTGTCAATAGCCAGCCGCCGTACACCATCACGGAATGTGGATAAGGTCCGTAGATACGACATCAGGATTTCTTCACGCTAACACATACTTACGGTCAGTGTAATGCAAACTAACAGAACGAAGTATGGGAGAAATGAAAGGGACACATACATTGACAACACCTCCCTCTGCATTTCCTTCTTGGCCCCAGCCAATTTCACTACTCTCCCCGTCACCCAGCCCAAACATCCTCAACATCTTTCCTACCCATCTAGCAATATTCTGTACGACTCCAAGATTGACCGCTTTCCCACGAGAGTTGATATAGGTGTTCGTCCGGGATACGAGGTCCCGCAAGACATCAAGTGCTTCAGGGTGTTGAACGAGTCGCAGAGGGCAGCTCGAAAGGTGTATTGCGATTGGTGGAATCTGAATCGTTCAAACGGTACAAATATCCAAGGTACAGAGAAGAACGGAAAGTAATTGGAAGATCAGTAGTACGGCGTTTATCTCTTTTTCCTGGGGATGAAGAACGTGTCGAAATGGAACGCACGTACTTTGCAACCAACTCCTTTTCTAAATCCTCATAATGATGATACCCGTCTGAGGTAACTCGTTATTTTGAGCCTGGCTTACCAGAGCTTTAACGTTCGTGAAAAAGTTTTTTCAACATGGATTTCAAAAAATCAGTCCACTGCTTCGTTCTCTCTTTCCGAATGAAAGGATAACCCGCTTACATTGAGCGTAGTCTCCAGATTCCGTACTTCACCGGACATGAGTGATTCTGAGAAATCGACTTTGGCATTCCATAGTTGAGTGAGGAAGGTAAGACGGATTTGGCGAGCGGTGTACTTTTGGAGGATCTCCTATAAATCATAGTCAAATGGTCATGCTATTGGATAGAACCGAGGACAGTCACACACGTCAATAGTGATGAAATTCTTCAACGACTTGCTCATTTTCAAACCCTCGATATGAAGATGTCCAGTGTGTACAAAATAATTTACCCATGTGGGGCAATCGTGGTATGCCTTTAAAGGGACACAGTTAGCGAAATGAGAAGATGAACAAGAAGCAATCAAAGGAACGTTGATAATAGAGAAGTAAGGACGAAAATAGAAATGAATAACGAAACAAAGAGTTATTGTACCTCACTCTGTGCCATCTCATTATCATGATGAGGAAACGCCAAGTCAATCCCACCTGAATGTATATCCATATTCTCCCCCAGTACCGCACTAGCCATCACCGAGCACTCAATGTGCCATCCAGGTCTTCCTGCACCCCATGGTGATTCCCAAGACGGCTCGCCAGGTTTGGAGGCTTTCCAGAGAGCAAAATCCGATGCAGACCGACGGGTGAATTTTGTCAAGGTTGAGGCTGAATTGGACGAAGTTCAGTTGATCAAACCTGAATCTCAATCAAGCACAGAAACTCACCTTCAGCAATACCATCGTACCTCTTACCCTTACTCCACGGCTCCAACTTGGCATAATCATGATTCGGTGCATCATCAAATGCCTTGGTATACACACTGCCCTCGCTCTCATATGCGTATCCATTGTTTAAAATCTTGTCGACAAACGTTATGATCTCCGGCATGTATTCCGTTACACGAGTAAGCGTATCTGGGTCGCGTACGTGGAGACGACGCATATCTTCAGAAAAGAGGCTTTCCCAGTGGGAGGCGAGAGTGCGAGATAGGGAGGGGTCGGTTACCGTAGATTTGTACTGAAAAAGGGATATGAGTGATATGCATAACATCAATACTGGATATACGTACTTGTTCGTCGAGAAAGAGGATCAGATATCTTGAGAACCGTCGATCAGTTTATGTGCTTCCTCTTGAGAAGTAACCCCCGCGTTGAGACTGTTTTCCGCATCCTCAAAGCTAAAAGTGTACGATTCTCCGTGTCACAAGTCATGTCAGTTCTGCATAGCGATGAACGTAGACGTACTGCAGAGGTAAAATTCATGTCGAACCTTTCATCTCGTTCTAAACACTCTTGCCTCCATTCCTTGTTGACCTGAACGAGGTCCGCGATCTGAGTGAATTTTTCATCTAATTCCTGGTCTGTCTCTGTGGATGATAGGCGTTCATTCTCCGGCAGCCCCGCTGCGAGCTCATTCTGAAGGAAGGCTCAAAAAGCCGCGGAGACATGCGATATTAAGTTCCCGTCCAGCGAAGTGGTATCTGTGCGCAACTTCTCTAGCAAATGATTCTGTCGTGCGCGTTTGATGATCTCAATCCTTTCACATTGGTGATTTGTTTGTTCACAAGGCAAAAGAGCGTACTTTATCATCAATATCATCACAAACTGTACATCATAACCAAAGTAGTCCGTCATTATCCTCCTCAAAACATCTTGCGTAACGTAATTGCTGATTGGTAGAAAGTTGGCGTAAGTTTGTAGACCGGACATTGATTGTTATGGTAGAACACCGACCGTACCGCGCATGTCCCATATGTGAAGCATCGTATACTGTTGGACCACAGTTATACCATTTTACTGACCGTCCAGATTTCGGTATGAATTCAGTCTGTGATGCAAACGCTGTGAGTTCCTTCGCATACCGCGCCAGCCATACACAAGTAATTATATATCTTTAATACTGGTTCTGGCTGGATAGGCACGGGCCGGAGCCCACGATGGCTGTTTAACGGATGACATTGGCCGGAATGTTTGAATTGTTCTTGAATAGAAGAATAACACCCGGAATCGTGACCGCGGAAGGAAAAGACGAGATGAAAGAGAAGAAACAATCAGAGTCATCAAAGTCCAATCGATTTCTACCAAGTGACACATTCCAAAAAAAGGAGGGTGGCGCAATCAATAAGGCACGTGCTTACTCAAAATATCCCCCCGTCGCAGTGAGTCACCTTGCTTGACAAGGTCCCTTCGTGCTACTTATGAAATTCTTTTTCCCACACCCGTAGAACAAACAGAGCCAAAGAATCAGGTAAAATCTTCGTAGTCACCGCTTCTCTTTTAAGTTTTCAGACCTCGCTATTGCTCTCACATCCCCCTTACTTGCTCATGCAATTCTTTGCATTGCGCGCACAAACAAGCAAGGTGTCCTGCCGCCTTTGCGGCACTTAGCGAGCTGTGTAAGGGATATAGTATGTTACGGTATCAATATCATTCATGTTGGCAAAGCCGACGTCCTGTAATGACATGGATGTCTGGAATATCAAGATACGAATGCAACTAGACATTTCATGGAAGAAAGACCCATTCAAAAACAACCTCTTTTACCAAGTGCCCATTGCAGGACGACCTTTTGCAAGGGAGAAAGTGCTATTTGGGCGGTTTGTCCACAAATCATGCCCTCAACTGTGGCATCGTCAAAGGTGATTATTTTTTCAAAGTGTGTGTCGGATGTAACACCAAGTAGAAGGGCTGCGGGTATAAGATGCTCTATGTGGAGCTTATTGAATAGTCTGAGCAGCTTAGGAGGAATAGCTTGCAGCTTTTGGACGTTACTATGTTCTTGACAGGTGTAAACTGTTGCAATGTATTCGCGAATATCAGCCTCCTGTGATATGTAGGTGTGTGTGAGTAAGCGAACGAATGCCTATCCAACTGTACCCACTGTGGCTCCTTGCTTGACATGAAATTTTGGCTAAAAAAAAGGACATTCTTTTGTATATAATTATAATAGTGTTGAGCGAGAAAATTGACTCACTCGAATATTCTTCAGGGCATTCCTGAGAGAGGCTTTTTCAAAATTCGTTAACGAAGCTTGATCAAGTAGCTCAGCAACCTCGTCTGGACCCAGTAGCACCAGGGTTTCGAGATCCACATCGCTATGGATGCCTAATTTTACAAGCTCCCCTTTGCAAACAAGTTCTCCTTGAAGGAGTTTACTGAGAGAATGAGAGGCCAACGCGGGCGTATCTCTACACACGAGGCAGGGCTGACGCACAGCTTCGTTGTAGCAGGGGTTTTGAATTTCGGAATCCTGGAACACGGGCTGAGACCAGTAAGTCATATTAGACGGGAGAGCAATAGTAACGTTCGTACCTGAACCTCAGATCTTGACTCAATTTGCGCCATTGAATTCGTGATGCAACGGAGAGGCGGAGGTTTGAGTCCAACGTACTTCTACGGACCCAAGGTTACAATCAGTCGCCTGAGTTTAGCAGAATACTTACCCTTACAAGAGGGGGTTGAATTTTCAGATGTTTAGCAATAGAAGAGCCTGTCTTCTCCTTGCGTCGATAACGATGCTTAGACTTGCAGCAGACCCAGGAGTTAAAATATGCTTCTATCGGCCAATGTTCGACGAAATCATTCAGCTTTTGTTGATTTTCTACGACCTAAGTCGGGTTCAGGTAATGTACTCTTCAATTTGAGAGTAAAGCGATTACCCATAGAACAAAATTGTTCCATTTCTCTGGATCCTGTCGAGAGCGAACTTTGTATACATCCAATCCGAATTCGGGCGCGCTGTCTCTAATGGTACTCTATAGGTACATTGACGGTCATACCTGTTTGTCAATGAATGTGACGATCGTGGACTTACCTTGAACCTCCCGAACTGAAAGTCAGTGTATTCCATTGATCTTTGAAGATCCTGTAACTTCCACTCTCGAGCAAGGAAGGGTCTCTGGTCGGGAATGGGAACCTTTTGCATGGTGAGTTGTAAGACGAGAGAGCAGAAGAGAGTGTAAGCGCTGCCCGCGCTTACACTCGGCCTCCCGGCACACACACGGCTTCCCGGCTCCCGAGACTACTTATAGCTCGGGATCACCCTTACCTACTGCTTGCTTCTTTTTCTTCTTACCTTTACCTCACTTACTGCATATCGTACGATTATCACATACACCCGGAATATATTGTGTTCGTATCATCTTGCCAGATCGTGAGTGTTCGTCGTGTATACACGACGTTTCCACTTTTTTTTTTGATATTCATAAACACTACTCTTGGTTGAACGTCGAACAACACCCTGTGTGTGTTGCTCTTCATCTCTCGTATTTCTCTCTTACATTTCATCATCGTTCTCCTGCATTGTTGCAAACATCTCGCATAACTCGCCGTTGATATATCGCGTGATATACACGCATATATTAACACTTGAACACACGATATTCGTGTTTGTCTGTGTGTTGCCTACGCGCATATACCTGACCTCTTGACCCCCTTGATCTCGATACTCGCTGTTTACCTCGATTCTCGCTTGTCCGTGTATCCTCCTTGCCCTTGACCTTGGTTTTGCCTTCTCGCCCTTAAATTTTGGTTTTCATGCTCAACCTACCGCTCACCACGATCACTGATAGGTTTATGCCCACGGTTCCGAGCGACTCGGGTCCAAAGCTTTTAACACCCGTCGCGGAAAACCGCTCTGAGCGAGCTCGTCGTAGGAACGCTGCATACGATTCTGCAGTACGATTACCAATCTCGAATACTCTCTAAACGCCTTCGATCCGATCCCCGAATCGACTTCTGAACCCAATTCTGGTTTAGAAACTTACGCCGACGTCTCGCCCCTCACCTCAGACCAAGTCTCGCTGCCTTTATCCCGCATTCCTTCTCCTGCATCCTCTGATTCGACGATCCCACGATGTCGCTGCGCTCTATGGTCCACGCGAAGTGTTACATGTTTCTACTGGTGCGGGGGTGTATGGCAGCGCACTTGACCGAGGATTCGACTACAATGAGTCGATTAGCGCTCCGGTGACCAAGCCGGTTGCCACCTTGGTTCCCTCCCGTCGTAGTGTAAATGATTACCGGGGTGGTAACGGTACTGGAGATCGTTCTCCGTACTCCCCTCCCCAGGGTCGTAACACACGTCGTCGCGAGTTCTCCCCTGATACTTCACGCCGGGACTCGATCGAGTTCGACAACCGCCGCTTCCGTTCTGAATCCCGCTCGCCGTCTTCCTCTGGGATGCGCCGTACCGGCGATGATTCGGATACTCATGAACGTGCGGAAGGTACTGTACGCTCGACTCTTGATGAACATGGCTCGGGAAGGTCCTCGCGTATGTCCAGTGAGCCGTCGAACCAAGTGCGTGCTCACTCGGCTCCCTTGGTGAGTGATCGTGTTTCTTTGAACGTTGTGGACACTATGCCTTTCGTGTTACCTCATCTTGAATGGACTGCGAAGCTGACCGGACCTTCGGGGTTCACGACGTCGAAGTTACTTCTTGACAGTGCTTGCCCTTTTGTCCTGATCCGTGCTGACTTGGTTTCTGCCCTAGGGTTGAAGCGTCAGAAATTGTGGCGGCCCCAGGAGATGTCTGTGGCAATGTCTTCTGGGAAGCCCGAGGTCTTCCTCTCTACCGATTATTGCAAGCTTGTTCTAGAAGATCCTAAATTATCGTGGCGCTCACGCTCCGTACGTGCACTTATTGTTCCCTCGCTATGTTCTCCAATGATTCTCGGACTACCTTTCCTTACGTTTAATAATCTTGTTATGGACTATAGTGCCCGGACTGTCATTGACAAGTCCTGCGGCTTTGACCTATTGAACCCTGTGATCGCTACACCTGTATTACCTGTACTACCTCCCGTCAAACGCCGTCGAATTTTGTTGCGATCACAACAGGACCTGCTCAAGGCTAAGAAACTTATATTCCAACAAGCCGCCTCTTTGGCTCGTGAACATGAGCGTTTTCGTCGCTTCACGGTTTCTGAGTTTCCAGTCCGTTGCTTCAACTTCGTGGCGGCGATTCGTCAACGAGTGGAGGATTTGGAGCACCGTGCGCGTCTCGATGCCCTGTCTGACTCTTTCAAATCGGAGTTCTCTGATGTGTTTACTCCGATTGCGCACACGTCTGCTCTGCCGGATGACTTCACCTGTAGTATTACGCTGAAGGATGCTGATAAGGTGTTTCAGACACGAGGTTATGCCTCACCTCGCAAGTTCAAGGACGCCTGGAATACCTTGATTCAACAACACTTTCGTATTCGACCCTCCAATTCGCCCTATTCTTCTCCCGCCTTCCTCGTCCCAAAGGCAGATCCGACGGTGCTCCCGCGTTGGGTTAATGATTTCCGTTTGCTAAATGCCAATACGGTACCCGACCGTTTCCCGCTTCCGCGTATTGACGATATCATTTCTGCTTGCGCTAAAGGCAAGGTGTGGGGTAAGATGGACATGACGGACTCTTTTTTCCACACTCGCCTCGACGATGCCTCGATTAAGCTGTGCGCTGTGCACACGCCCCTTGGTTTATACGAATGGACAGTTATGCCCCAGGGCTTGCGCAACGCCCCGTCTTGTCATCAGCGCCGCGTCACACAGGCTTTGCGGCCATTCATCGGAAAGTTTTGTTATATCTACGTGGATGATATTATCATTTTCTCTGCATCAGAGGAGGAACATGAGAAACATGTTCGACTTATCCTGGAGGCTCTGCGCTCCAATAGATTCTATATGAACCCTCGAAAATGTAAGTTCTTCCTGAATGAACTCGACTTCCTTGGTCATCATATTTCACAGAGAGGTGTGGAGATACAGTCCTCAAAAGTGGAGGCTATTGTCAATTACCCCACACCTACATGCGCACCTGAAGTTCGTCGTTTCCTTGGAATGGTCCGCTTTGTTGCCGAAATCCCAAAGGTCCCCTACACCCCCTACCCGTCCCTGATGCTCGTTGCGAGAGCGTGGCTGTTGATTTTATCGGGCCACTGCCCCTGGACGATGGCTTTGACTGCATCGTTACCATGACTGATCGGTTAAACTCGGATTTGAAGATTGTGCCGACCACCTTGGATATTTCTGCTCGATCCTTTGCCAAGCTGTTCTTTGACACTTGGTACTGCGATAATGGACTCCCTCTCTCCATCGTTTCTGATCGTGACAAGCTCTTTGTCTCAAAATTCTGGCAGGACTTGCATAAATTGACTGGTGTTAAGCTTAAGATGTCATCGTCGTTTCACCCTGAGACGGATGGCGCAAGCGAGCGTTCTAACAAGACAATCAACCAAGCAATTCGGTACCATGTGGAGCGGAATCAGAAGGGTTGGGCCTCTGCATTGCCAAAAATTCGGTTTGATATTATGAATTCAGTTAACGCGTCTACAGGTCTTTCCATGTTCCAGTTACGCTACGGGCGCGCTCCTCGTGTCATTCCCCCTTTGTTAACCGACCGTGCCGTTCCCCCCTGCAAACCTGATTCCGATTTGAAAGATGCGCGGGACTTGTTGACGAAAATTTCCCTCCTGGAGAGCGAGGCTCGCGACAACCTGTATTGTGCGAAGGTACTGCAAGCGTTCCACGCGGACAAATCCAGGGGCCCCTGCGAAGTTTTTGAGGTCGGTGATCTCGTTTTGCTCTCCACCTTGAACCGCCGCCAAGCTTATAAAAAAGCGGGTGAACGACGTGTGGCAAAATTCTTTCCTCGTTTTGACGGCCCTTACGAAATTATAAAGGCTTACCCTGAGACTTCTCACTACACCCTTGATATCCCTTCTCAGCCTAATCTTTTTCCCTCATTCTACGTCGATCAACTGAAACGTTGGAAGCCTAACGACGGCAAGTTATTTCCTGGGCGTGAACATGAATGGCCCGCACCTGTAATTGTCGACGGTTTGGAGGAGTTTAACATCGAGAAAATCTTGGATTCACGGAAACGCGGTCGGGGTTGGCAATTTCTGGTCCGTTGGTCTGGTCAACCTCCTAGCGAAGACCGCTGGCTATCCTATGCATCCTTGCGCGATTGTGCTGCTCTAGACGATCGGGCCCTGGCTGGCGGAGATGGCCCTAAGGATTTGCTTAACCCTTCATAATACCTTCTCTTGCTCACCGTTTCTTGGTTCTTTCTCTTGTTCACCGGTTCTTGGTTTTTCGAAGTGGGGGAGGATGTAAGCGCTGCCCGCGCTTACACTCGGCCTCCCGGCACACACACGGCTTCCCGGCTCCCGAGACTACACCCTTACCTACTGCTTGCTTCTTTTTCTTCTTACCTTTACCTCACTTACTGCATATCGTACGATTATCACATACACCCGGAATATATTGTGTTCGTATCATCTTGCCAGATCGTGAGTGTTCGTCGTGTATACACGACGTTTCCAGAGAGTCCGCTACAGCAAAGTCAACGTTAGAATCAACAAAGTTTGAATCGCACATTTTCAACGGTTCCAATTTGGCAGTTGAATCGATCATCAAATTCTAAAGTTACAATCATGATGTTGAAAGCACCATAAGTACTACATTCTTCGTGCGCATATAATGCGCACCTTTATGAGATCATTCTTCATCATTTAATATACAGTGTACTTGAAAAGTGTACTTTGTACTTAATTAAATTTAATTAGGTGTACTCTGCTGGCTTTGATTGGATGTACTGCTGGCTTTGATTGGATGTACTTCTGGCTTTGATTGGATTTGATGAGTTGGGCACCTAGACTCCATGTTTAGCAAGTTTACTATATAGTAGATTACCTAAGTGTAAAGCCAGTGGCAGCCAGGAGTCAATACAGTGGATCACTCAAGCACTCAGGCATAAGGCCAGAGACATCCAAGGATAAAGCCAGAGGCACCCAAGCACAACTTTGTGAGCCAGAGGCAACCAAATGTAAGTGAAAACTCCTTAGCAGTACACCCAGATTATGCTATAACGTCATTTTTATGAGATCATTTTTCATCATTTAATATACAGTGTACTTGAAAAGTGTACTTTGTACTTCATTTGTGTACTTTTACACACATTTTTACTTTCAATTTATACTTTTATGCCTACTGAGTGCCAAAGATGCATAGTAACTGGGTGTACTTGATGCATGTGTCAAAGACCAAGTGCACACCTGACTTTGGGTATACTTTTGGATTCCATTGGGTGTACTGCTGGCTTTGATTGGATGTACTGCTGGCTTTGATTGGATGTACTTCTGGCCCTGATTGTAACGGCCCTGATTGTAACGGCCCCTATAATCCCTTATCTATATCTTATCTAGAATACATCAAGTCCGACCTTTATTCTCATGATGAACTATACAGTTCATTGCACCTCTGAAATCAGGCATTATATTATAATTTTACTACAGACCTTTTTTTTTACCTGTGAACATATCATGAGACTCATTGTGTTCATATTGTGTGAATTTGAGTCTATCTAACAAGTGCTGACAAGTAGCGGAGGGAAAGAAGAGATAGGGTTAAGGTTATATCACATGAAAATACATACAGCGGTGCCAAAGGCAAGAGGATTTCCATTTTGGGCGATGGGACGACATCACATGTCCAACACAATCTCTTCCCATGTGGACACATGGACACAATGAATGGCTGATAAATGAATGGGCAACGCTCAGGCACAAATTCAGAGGTAGCCAGGCAGCAAGTTGATATAGAGTGGAGCGCTCAAGCACCCAGGTGTAAGGCCAGAGAAGTAGATACAAGATGTAATCCAAACCAAAAAGTACGTAGATGTCAGTTGATTTTCCGATGAAAAATGACGTTATACATTTTTCATCAGAAAATCAACTGACATCTACGTACTTTTCAGTTTGGATTACATCTTGTATCTACTTCTCTGGCCTTACACCTGGGTGCTTGAGTGATCCACTCTATCACCTTGCTTGACAAGGTCCTTCGTGCTATGAAATTCTTTTTCCCACACCCGTAAAACAAACAAAGCCAAATAATCAGGTAAAATCTTTGTCATCACCGCTTCTCTTTTCAGACCTCGCTATTGCGCTCACATCCCCCTTACTTGCTATCTGTCCATGTCCAGTGCCAGGATGGTGACGAGAGTGAAATACTTACTGGGTTAGAGGTGCGTGTTGTTCTTTTTCATTCTAAATACTTATGTCTCTGACTGTGTTACACGTAGAAGTGCCTCTGAATTCTGGGCGCTCTATCCAAGTTATATTCATTTCTCATAATATCTTGCTATGATTACCTGTACACCCTAGACTGCGTCAATTCTATGTCCTTTCCTCATTTCTTCCCACCACTTTGCATGTCTCCTTCTCTATTTTTTCCAGCTTATCATCTTCTGCCAAAAGCTCTGCCGAATGTCCTTGCAGCAATATATTGAAGTCTTGAAGAAGCCAAATATTTTCCCTCCCTGAACTGCACAAGAGTGCCACGTAAATGTTGAACAAATTCAGTGATCCAGTTGGAGGGCTTGCAATGTGAATGATTATAGGTGCAATGGTTTGCCCTTGCACTCGGTAATCTGTGAACGCATACACTAGAGTCAATGGGAACTGTTCAATGTGCTTGACGGTGCGTGACGCGGGTGGTCCTTTTTTCTATTGAACTGATATCTGCATAGTTTGTGTCCAGGGTTGGATTGGTATCACATTTTCATCCAGACCATCCAATTCCAAAAGGTGCGTTCAGTCCAGCCTGACAAGAATGTATACCGGTAGGTGTTTCAACTCTACCACTCTTGCTTCTTTGACGTGTTTGTAGCTCGGACGTTGAGCAAAGCCCAAGCCCCTCCATAGGCCAGGGTTTTGTGCAACTACCAAGCTGACACATCTCTCATTGAGACGTGTCATAGAAATTGTGAAACTTTTGATTCAAATCAGTTCAGAATAGCGTCAGGAGGTGTCAGAAAATGTCCGAATATGTGAGAACGTCCACGTTAGCGAAAACAGCTTTACTTAAAAGTAAAGGTAAAGGTAAAGGTACAGGTACAGGAAAGACCAGACCACCTGTAACAAATGGAACGGGTTGAAGACGGTACTGCTGTAGCCGAGGAAGACTTCGACTCACCCCAAACCCTTAATTTCGTCTCTCAACCTCTGTATCCTTTGAGGCATAGACATAACATCATCTCGCAAGCTGACGCCAGTTTGTAACTTTTGAATGACGGTAGATTTTGTGCGTATTGTTTTGGAAGCCTCTGCCGAAATATGAGGCGGTTGAGCAGAAGAATCAGAGAGAAAACTATCTTATTCTCTGGAGATGTACGGTTCCGAGCCTAGGATCAGGGAGTCGCGTTTGCCCTTGAAACCTTGTTGTTTCTCCTTGAGCGCATTCAACGCTTGAACGGCAGTCTTTTCTTCTCGAATTAGTGTTGGCGTTCTTCGTTTGAAGGAGATTAGCCGACGTTCTACTAGACATATATTAACGGCCAAGCTTTCAGAGTGTTTGTAAAAAACGAACAGGCTGCAGTACTCTTCCAAACGCTCTTTGGTAAGCGCAAGTTTGTTCTGAAACATTCTACACTGAGCCTCTGAAATTGGATTGTGAGTGCCACCTTGAGGTCTTCATTCAGTCGCAGATACGCACCTTGAGCTTTATCTGCGTCTCTATTGAGCTTTATCTGCGTCTCTATTGAGCTTTATCTGCGTCTCTCTTGACCTTTATCTGCGTCTCTCTTGACCTTTGCTAATTCAGTTTGTAAATTGTGAACTCAATGTTCCAGGTCACTTTGCGTTTTGGTCACGTCTTGCCAAGTTTTTTGTTTTTTGAGCATTGTTCATCTTGCGGGTGGAATGGGTGATCTGCGCCTCGACGGCAACCAGATCAAGTCTCTATGAAGCTCAACTTGTGAGCTGATTGACTCAAGACATACATACCTTGGAGTCCAGAGCTTTTTCACCCTTCTTGATTTTCTTCTCGATCTGCATTACCCCAGTACGAGCCTTGGCCTGCTCTGCCCTGGCTGCATCCAATGCCTCATCATTTATTCTCTGTTCTTCACGTTGTCGTTCTAGATCTTTGTTTTCATCGTATCCCTTGCGCATCGTGTCTAATGGACTCTTCTATGTGGTATAGCTTGAACAAAATCCTGTGCAAGATGAGTGCGCCCTGAAAGGCAACGACACCGGTTGAGAATCAGGACAGAGACTTAATAGCGCCGGGCCACCAGATACTCCGCCAATGGAAAAAAGAGCCTGAACGGAGAATAGGACAGTCATTTCAGAATCGGATGCGAATTGATGCAGGATCGATACATACGACATGAAATGGAGCGATGAGCACGATGACGATAAGAATCAGTCCAAGCCATGAGCCCCATACACCACCTAGAGCTTTGAAAAGGAGCTCTTCAACAGAATGGCCTTGGACTTTCCAGGCACGGCGGAAACGGATGCTGGTCATCGAGATAGTCAGTATAGTGATTCATGCTACACTCGAAGAACGCACTGGCATAAGCAGCACCCTGGCATGTGAGCAAGACAGAGAGTCCAGATATGGCTTGCAACCAAAGGACCAATTCAATCAGTGGAACGACCCGACTAGGGAGACCGTGATATGAGAAACAACTCACAGACAGTGTCACCTACGGCAACAAGATTGACGGATGCTATTGGTGCGAAGAGAAGGAGAGCGATTACTGAAAACAAAGGCCGGGAAGACTTGTCGACGTATGTGAAAAATCGGGGGGCTTATCGTATTTCAGCGAGGGCGGTAAGGGTTTGAGATCCAGTAAAGTCCGATTGAGAGTACGGGAACACAGATCGTGGCGTTTACAAGATCTAAGAAGAGCATTACTTATATGAGTGATTTAGCGGTACAATGGTGATTGAAAGCTCGTACGATTCAGTCCGGGAATCTTAGCATTGTCAAGGACAATGACAAAAGGAGAAGCGGCTATCATATTATCGAATGAGGATTAACTGACTGAATTGTCACTAGGAAAGATTCACCGGCTGAAGTTCCACCAAGTAGTCGCTCATTGGTCCAAGGAACAAGCAATCCAGTGATAGTCAAGGATGTAATATAGATCACAGTCTATTGAACACTTCAACATGACCATGTACCGGAAAGTACGCAAAAGAAAAACACACTATACTGTGGGCCAAAAGGTTCCCTTTACAGCACCAGGCATTGTTGCACGAGGGTCGGGAGTTTCACGAATCACTAGCAGCAAGACCGACAAGTTCCGTTCTGGCTGAATTCCGGATTTTGAGTGAGATAGTCTGACGATGAAGATACTACTTACAGAAGGCAAAAGCGGCTGTAATGAAGACTGAACAAACACCCTGAAATCCATTTGCGAAAGCGCCTGGATTCTGCCACAAAGCCCCTCCGATGTAGCGGTCGTATTGCCCACCTGTTGGCCCACCTCCACAAATGCTGAAGGTACAAGTTATATTCTATTTCAGATGCATATGCATAAAGCGGACTGACCAAATCCTGGAAAGTGATCTGACTTAGAATCCACACTGCACGCAAAGGAAGATATGGGTCTTACATTCCGATGAAAATGAACATCGCCGCGATTAACAGCTTTAGACACGATGACCAGAATTTTTCCTCAGCATAGTCAAGAGTACCAAACAGGCATATGATCACTAAGGAAGAAGATCCGTTAGTCCAGGAATTACTGGGAATTAACTAATACCACTTACTGACGACAACCCAAAATACAGTAATCCATACGGCTATAAAAACCTTTTCCGTCCAATACTGAACAGTTGTTCTAGCCGCAGTGATCTCCAGTGGTAAGACGACGGCCCATTGCAGGAAATAATTCCAACCCATGGCAAGAGCGAAGCCAGGATCCAAAAACCTTTTGGCGAAACCTCCAGAGAGAGGGTAGAGGATAGAAATTTCTCCGATAGCCTATGTGAAAGGTTCTTGAGTTTTGTGAAAGACATAGAAACCATGAATCACCTACGTGACGTTAACCAACATAACACCCATGATGATCCAGCCGATCAAAATTGCAGCTGGTCCACGGACTTTCAAGGCAGAACCCGACGAAAAGACCTGTACCGATACTTGAGACGCGTAGGTACAGTCAAGGCATACAAAACTAAACGCACCGACAGCAATCATTGTTAAATGCCGCTTCTTCATTTTGGCTTGCAGCATTGGGGTTTTGCTCTTTATTTTCTCTATCTCTGCTTCTGAGAGGTCACCGACAACCAGCTGGTTACTGAGCACAAAAATGGTCAGACGATAGATTCACTGTGATGAGTGCCAGTGACGCCTGGTGCTCGTTTAAAACTCTCAAAATTGACTCCAAGGTGGGTCCATATCGATTCTTTGAGGATGGTAAGTCTGAACGTTATTGTTGCCAGTCTCAGCACTAGAAGAATCGGTGAATTTTTCTTTGCCGACGTCTATGATGGAGGGGAAGGTCCGAGCATAGTAAGTCAGGGACTCGAAATCAAACAGGCAGATTATTTTTCTGCGGTCCGAAATTATGTAAGTATTCCCAGGGACCGTGGAAGATTCGAACTCCTGACCTCACGCATTCAATGCGATTGTGCGCCCATAAGTAAGTACTTAGTATGTCGCGGCTTGAGCCTTGCATGCTTCATCCATTTTCCTCCCAAATATTCGCAATCATTCTTCCTCAAATTGAGCTTGAACTCAAACCACTCCGAGTGGAGTATGCTACGATGGCTCTATATGCAGGTCTTATACCCGACTCAAGCACTTGGGGCGTGCTCGCAGACCCCTGATCGGGCGCAGACTGTCTCTTAACATCACTTTATTTATTACTGGTGTATTTGGAATCGCTGCAGGAGGCGTGAATAGCTTCACTAAGTACACTCGCGGCGTTAATTGCGTGTCTGGGATTTGGAGTAGGCGGAAAGTAAGTGCTCGCATATCACCGGTGTCAATGTTCGACTTATGGACTTCTACCAGCTTGCCTGTTGACGGTATCTGATCCTTTATCTCTATCTTTCTCTTACACTCCTGACACAAACTTACAGGTACTACTATCCTCCTTGAGAATATACAAGTGAGTATGCGATTTTCTCCCATTGTAGGATCTGATAATTCATGCTTGCACAAAGTGGCTTCTGATGATAGCTTGGCCATTGATAGGAAATTTTTCATGTGCATCTGCTACGATTTGTACTAAGCCTATGGGTTGGGGTTATAACTTGTTAGTCGCTTTGTTTGTGATTTGGTAATAATGAATGATAATTACTTCTCTATAGCGACACCCTGTGAGTTCATGGCCATCTCAAACTACATCTTCTCTGATGGCTACCAATAGAGGTGGATCCACCTTTCTTATGTGGTTCTTACAATACTTTATCTTCAATCTATAAGAGTCTCCCAAATATCTCTTGGCTAAGGGACGCGACAAAGACGCGCTTAAGGTCCACTTTTGCTCCGTTCCACCATGCTTTCTGTTGAATCTGCTCATAAGCTCACAGCAGGTTTTGCAACACATTGCATGCATCAAGGACAAAACACTCAGTCTCACGCTCGCTCATCTACAAGCTGTAACTGGCCAAAACATTGTAACCAAAACCCCTGGGCCGATGTCCAACTGGTCAATCATCAAACGATCTTTCTCTTCCTTCTCTTTGTGAGTCCATCTCCACCCTACTCGCGGATAAAATAACCGAGATCGCACTTCAAGCCCTTGTTTTCTACTCGTCAACTGGCAACTAATACGTCCCTCATGATTGCTCTTTGGGGGTACGGCTATCCTCACCCATTCCTTTTTTGCTCAGTACTTACCTTGAAGCACAGACTTATTGGCCTCGCATATCCCCTCTTCGATTGCTTCATCACATTATACCTGACCACTCGCGTCTCAGATGCCTCTTCGAGCGTTTCCACCACCTACAGAAATTATGTTATAATCGCGATTCTAGTCATTCCAGGCTCAATGATTGCTGTTTTGTAGTCAAGTGATCTCGGAAAAGCCAGCCCAGGTTCTCAATACGCGGTCAGAAGCTCACGATGGCCGTATCAACCGCGCTGACTGGAATTTTTTTTGTTCTTGTTCACTATGAACACAAAGGAAACAGATTTTTTGGCTTACTCGTGTGTTACTTCCTTGACCCATTATTGTCATTTGCATAATAGTTCGCACGACAACGTTTCCACATCATTTGAGTACCACATTTCGGGGATCGATAACTCGACCAATACTTATCCAATTAGCATAATTTTGAGTGCGTTTCGAACTTGGAGCGTTTGATGGCGCGCAGGGCACCATATACTCAGATTTTGAAAAATATAATATTTATAAAGCATCATCTCTGCCGGTAAACTTTCATGTCGGGGATGAATAACGTTTGATTGAAGACTTATTTAGCCTCATGGAGTATGCACATATGTTGTATCAAGTATCTTTGAGGGTGCCACATAAAAGAAACAACAAAATTGTAGTCAGTGTCATGGTTGTAGGTTATATCATATAAGCTGCTTCTTCTTCTTTGCTCAACGATGACCTAAGGCAATGTTTTTTTTTACTCTTTCTTCATATTGTGCCCTCCCAGATGATTAGTACAACATTTGTACATACTCCATGAGGCTAAATAAGTCTTCAATCGAACGTGATTCATCCCCGACATGAAAGTTTACCGCCAGAGATGATGCTTTGTAAATATTATATTAATTTTTTCAAAATCTGAGTATATGGCGCCCTGCGCGCCATCAAACGCTTCAAAACGCACTCAAAATTATGCTAATTGGATAAGTATTGGTCGAGTTATCGATCCCCGAAATGTGGTACTGAACTGAGGTGGAAACATTGTTGTGCGAACTATTATGCAAACAACAATAAGTCAATAGTATACCCCTTTGACGTCCCAATATTCTGCGTCTGATTTAGGAATGCTGTAAGTTTCCTGAGAATCCTGTATAGCTTCTATGGCCTCATTTAGCATACGTTTGTTCATGTAGATCTATGTAGATGTATGGAGTCCTTTACGCCTATACGCCCGAAGTTCTCCCGGCCCCCCACTGAGAAAAGCTGAGGAACCGGTGATGCTCTATCTAATCGGATGACAGGCATAGTCGCGCGTGCCACTGTTCAAATCGTGACTATACCAGCTTCCGGGGATGCCTCACAGGCTACAGCTAATGGGTGAGTTAGCCAGTATCTAGGTAGTTATGCTCATCGTATGCGAACTACTCAGGCCGATATTTGTTATGAGGATCTGTCAACAAAGAATTAGAGGATGATAAGGAATATATACCTGGCGTGAGGAGGATTTTGGGTCCGAGTCCGAGTCTGGTGGAGCTTCCGAGTATCTCGACTCAAAGGTGCTCTGTACAGATGATGAATCGGTGCCTACTGTTTTGGAGCCGAGATGAGAACGCATACCTCATTGAGACCTCGTCTTCGTCCATGTTTGCGTTTATGGACCATTTGCAGCCTTCTTGATCTCGCACCGCCATCTGCAGCTTTCCCACGCTTTTGTGATGATGACGGGACGGCAAGTATAATGCTTGGGACTGCGGCTGAGAAAATGGCTGAAAATGCGGGTGCGACTGCAACTTTCTGTTGAATCTAAAGATATACACCAGCTGTAGTGAACAAGGCTACAGTTATATTCATGCCCAAAGATATATACTGAACAAGGCTAAGGAAAAGAGATGGGCAACGATACTTATGGTGAGTATATTAGTAAGTGGTTATGTAATGTAAAGTTTTCTACACCTACGGTAGAACCGACGGAATCCAACAGTTTCCTGGCTCAGTTTTGGGAACTATCAGCAAATCGCCACTTTAGTCTGCAGGTCTGTAAACCTTTCGCTGAACCGGCTCGAGTGTGTGTAACATGCCGAAGAACTTCAGGTTGGGTTATAGGAATCAAGGTCAGGGAATTGCGGTTCAAACGAAGGTTCGACGTTGACCACATTCACAGGTATGTCGAGAGGTTCATTGTGACGTCCTCCTCGACCTGAAGAGCCACCCGTGGAAGTGATGGAGGAGCAGGACTATCCGGCGGTAAACTTGCCAGAAACTCGTCAAATTCCTGCAGCCGCCCTATTGCACCGGGGGAAAGCACAATTTCACGCATCACCGGGGGTCGAAGTGGCTCGGGCGAGGACTGAAGGTTTGTCTTCAACTGTGGTACTGATTCTGAAGCTTGTTGATTAGGTCCTAGAGCGCCAGAGGAGTTGGCAGATTCTGAGGACTGAGAGACATGAGCATCTGTTATGTGGGGTAATGGTGATGCTGGCTGAGGCTGAATGTCATTGGACTCCGCAGAAACGGATGAGTTCTGAAGAACATCAGATTTCGAGGCAGGAGGAAGGTGAGTTGTCTTGATTTTAGAACCTGAAGGCATGAAAACTGGAACATTGTTGAGAGAGTTCTTCAGCAGTGAGCCTGACTTTCCGAGGTCGGATGTACCGTGACTTTGAGCGTTGTTGTGTTTCTTCTGGGAACGTGGTGCAAGCGGTGAGTCAGGATTTAGAACAAAGCTAGATTGATTTGCTACCTTCGCTAGTAACTGTGAATTAGATTTATCCACAAGGGTTCGGGCAGTCGGCAAAGTCTTTTGCGGATGAGGATACTTTCTCGAAGGAGATTTGACGTCCAACTCATCCTCCTCGACCTGAAGAGCCACCCATGGAAGTGATGGAGGAGCAGGACTATCCGGCGGTAAACTTGCCAGAAACTCGTCAAATTCCTGCAGCCGCCCTATTGCACCGGGGGAAAGCACAATTTCACGCATCACCGGGGGTCGAAGTGGCTCGGGCGAGGACTGAAGGTTTGTCTTCAACTGTGGTACTGATTCTGAAGCTTGTTGATTAGGTCCTAGAGCGCCAGAGGAGTTGGCAGGTTCTGAGGACTGAGAGACATGAGCATCTGTTATGTGGGGTAATGGTGATGCTGGCTGAGGCTGAATGTCATTGGACTCCGCAGAAACGGATGAGTTCTGAAGAACATCAGATTTCGAGGCAGGAGGAAGGTGAGTTGTCTTGATTTTAGAACCTGAAGGCATGAAAACTGGAACATTGTTGAGAGAGTTCTTCAGCAGTGAGCCTGACTTTCCGAGGTCGGATGTACCGTGACTTTGAGCGTTGTTGTGTTTCTTCTGGGAACGTGGTGCAAGCGGTGAGTCAGGATTTAGAACAAAGCTAGATTGATTTGCTACCTTCGCTAGTAACTGTGAATTAGATTTATCCACAAGGGTTCGGGCAGTCGGCAAAGTATTTTGCGGATGAGGATACTTTCTCGAAGGAGATTTGATGTCCAACTCATCTGTCTCGTCCAAACTAGTGGGATTATTGCGCGCGGCTATTCTAGGTTCTGGTTCTGGTTTTGGTGTTCTCGTTGTCATACTAGTAACAGCAGTCTTCTTTGCGAAGGGTTTCGGTCGGGCCATGCGCACGATATTGTCGTTGGTAGAAGTGGCTTGAGAAGTAGACGGCCCAGGATTGAGCGTCGGACGTTTTGTTTCAGCCTGCTTTTGAACATCCTCGTCCTTGGTGTCTAGAGGAAATGTAAGTTAATTCCTTGATACATAGACAGAAAATTCTTTTACTTGTAAAGCGCTCCGATTTCTTTCTCTTAGCAGAATCAATAAGTACATAAACACTGTTGACACTGGGATAACGATTCAAACCCAGACCACGGTTTGACAAGGGCCGAGAGATATATTTTACAGGAGATTTGGATTTTGTTGAATGCCTTGAGGCGGTAGTTTCGGAATCACCCCGACTTCTTTTACCCTTGCGCGTGCGAGTAGATGAGGTCTTGGCTCTTTGACCTCTTGAAGCTAGCAGAGACATGGACATATCGTTGATATAAATTTCAATGAGAAACGGTAAGAAATAGCATACTGCTGGCCGTTGATATTTTCCGAGGATGATTAACTCTCCACCCTTGGACCAAATCCGGCGTTGCATCGTGCTTCTGCACCCAGCTATCTGGCCATGGCTTCCCGGTAGCAGGGTTCATACCATCCCATTTTATTTTGAACTGCGTCGCGCTCTCTCCTACAATCTCCAAGGCATCCCATAAATTCACATCGTCGTCTGGTAGGTCGATGAACTGTGTTTCTGCTTCCGAGATATTCTGGGATTTCATGATGGAATCTACAGAGATGTGAGCGCAGAAAGACGTAGGTATAGAGGTAGTTTACCAAGGAGAAATCATCGAACAATTTCCGCGATAAGTCAGGCAAAGCCTGGCTTATCTAAGGATACGACAAGCAGAGACAAATAGAGGAGTTTAGCCGCCGATACGGCCAGCTCACTGTTTTCACATTCACGCTACGATCTCCAACACTTCGAAGCTTTTTCATTGATCATGCAGCTCCTCCCCAAAACGGTATCCATCAACGCCCACGACAGACAGAGGGTTACACACGCTAATAGATTATTTGGCCTACCCGTTCTGAGACTAGGCTTTCTGCGCGTGTGTAACACAGACCCACCCGCGCGGAGCCAAGCTCCAGCCAAAACCCAAAAGAATACATTTATATCTTATTAATTATATTGAGATATACGACTCAAGAAGAGTCCTATCCTAGTACAAGAGAAGATCGGTCACATGTGCTTATTTAATTGAAATCAAGCGCTGGTTGTCACGGGTGACATCTACGCAAAGACTGACTGCGTTAAATCCTTCCATAGCAGCAATGGCATGCAAGCGGGTGGCAACAGTTGTAAGAATCGGCTTATTTACTGAGCCAGTGAGGATGACGTCGAAGGTAAATGAGGTTGGGTTTAGCCTTAATGGGCCATGCCGCGGCCGTGTAATGAACTGGAAACTCCAATCCGTTTTTTTGAAGGCAAAGAAAAGAAACCTCCGCAGAACATTGGAGTTTCCGACCTTTTTACCCGACCATCCTATCAGGTCACCCCGGTTGCGACCTATCTTACTACTCTTGGTGACACTTATATTGGTGAATTTTCATTTTCACCAAATGTTTAGCTTACTCTGACTCTGCAAAAGTATACGTCATGCTCACCAGTTTCATCACTATCTAGGTCGTGTATGGTCAGTGTCGGCAGACCAGCCGGATGGGTTCTCACGAAGCGTGATAGAATTGCTTTCCATAGTCGTGCTTTCCCAGACGTCGCCGTGCCTTTGATGTACTATGTAATAGGCGTTATAAAATCCCGTTTCCCGGTTTCCCGGTTTCCTGGAACAAACAAATTACTAACTTAAAAATAGGAAACTTTTTTCGAGAATTTGTGCATGAGCAACCTTGACTCTCCCTTGTCTCTCTCTCATATTGAAAAAGCAGTGGTGCACCATATCAGGCCATACCTTCATAGAATCTTTCTAAGCTATTCATAGTCATGAGTGGAGCCTTAACCAATTTCTTTCATTCATCCCCTAACCAGCCCAAATGGTGGCTGCGAAGCTCACGCAAAGCCCTGGTAACTCGACGGCAGTATAAGTGTACAGTACCCAGCCTAGGACCAAGTTGGGAAGCTACATCAAGCACATCTGAGCCACGTTGTCCATACTGTATGAGAAAAGTTGCAAGCTGGTATTTCATATGCCGCTGTTTCTTTTTGGGAGAACGGAAGATGGTGTTGGGTGCAAGTATGAAAACGAGGCGATCAAACATGCTCCAGCTCATCCTAGTCAAGAAGAATGATGAGAGAACATAAAATAGTCATATGTAGTGACGCACCTGTAATTGCTATGGAACCATCGATCAGGCTGCTGCAACTAGTAGATAACCAGTCCTCAGACTTTGGAAACTGATTATAGTTCCCGCGAGTACCATCGCCTTTAATTTCCGACACTTTGGATCATAAGTGCTGCCCCAAGCTCAAGCACCTCTGATCGTCATCCGGGTCATCTAATGGTAAGTCGACATCCTCATTGTTGTCCAGAGCTTCGGATGTAGCAAGTCGAGCACAGGCCATGAATAAGAGCTCAGCCTGAGCCTGGGTTTTCAACTTTATTGCATTGGCAGTAGAGCGAACAAAACAGAAGGCAAGAAAGAGCGACGGATAATTTCTATTTTTAGTAATTTTTTTTACGAAATCCCAGGAAACCGGGAAACCGGGAAACGGGATTTTATAATTGAGCACGCCTATTAAATTGTTAACGGTCCTATCATTCAAGGGGTATCTTCGCAAGCTTAAGCAAAATTAGCTGAGTCCACCTTCTCTACATCTCCGGCAATCTGCATAAGAAGTATCATAAAAAATGACATTATACTATATGATTTTATGTATGCAGAACAAATGTGACTCGCCTTCTCATGCCCACCTTGACGCAAATAACAAACACATGATGGCAGCCAGGACTACTAACCAAAGCGTAACCCGACTTTGTACTTGACCCATATCTACTGCCTCTTTGAGGGCATTCTCAATTCCGCTCGCCAACGCTTCCATCCCAGATATCTCTCTCGCCCTCTTCTTCGCTCGCTCACGTATCTTCGATTTCTCCTCCTCCTCCCCAAGATCCACAATCTGACATAGCGCCTCCGTCCAGATCTCTGGATTCGGTGCTCTCAACCAACCCGTACACTTTTCCGCTGGCTCATCCACAATTGACTTCACCGGTCCTCCGCTATCACACGCGAGCACCGGTACCCCACAAATCATTCCCTTCCACAGGAACAATCCTGAAGTGCTCGTTGGCCGGGGTATACAGTAAACCGATGGTAGAAGGGGACATGAGTAGCGCCGTTTGTTGAGCTGTTGTGAAATTGAGGACAAAGAGCATGGCAGGGTTTTCAAGAGTGGTGTTGAGAAGTGGAATTTTGACTGCCTTCGGTGAGAAAGGTGTGATGACGTTGTTAGACAGGGTGTGTTTTTTGAAAACAAGATCGATGAGGGAGTACAATGTGAGCATGTTGTCTTCGAGACGTGGGTTATAACCACCTGCACAAATATACTGAATTCAGGACATCTGACGAATGACGATAAACGTACTACCACCCAGCACTAGCCGCAGATTAGTGGAATCTGGTTCTTGCGCCCGTATCCTGGCAAATGCTTCAACAGCTAGAGCAACATTATTCTTCTTTTCAAACCGGTTTAACGAAATCAATGTTGGTCGATTGCTGTTGCTGATGGAAACAGCATTTAAAACTCACGATAGGATTGCAGCAACATCCGGATCATTTGATGAGTCCTGTGTAGCCTTGTACGCTACAATGTTGATACCGGATACACAACCTCCGCTGTTCGTCGGATCGACTAGAAGTTGTCTTTGAACACTCGACCAGAAGAGTTGGAGTTGGCCAAAATCACATCTGCCTGCCCTATTCGCGGTAAAAGAGAGCATGGACCAATGTGAGTTCAAAGTGTGAAAATTAGATTTGAGAACGGCATATTATCACCATACGTGTAGTTATTTCCTCCAACCAATCCATAGGATAGCGATATATTCTCTTCAGCAACCCTCCTTTCAACATATTACGTTGTGCTCTGGAGATTGGGTCCTTGATGAACTCTCCATTCGCGAGAAGTTTATATGGGAAATGGCAATAGAACACGACACGAGTGCGGCCTATTACACGGAGCAATGGTATACACGTTGACAGTTGTTCGACAAATAAGTGGGGCTCCGGGACTCAAGAGAGACGTTAGGTGTAATTGACGTAGATGAGCGAAGAGAATGTGAAATTTCCCATTGATTGGGTGCGGGAATGGAGGAACGATGTTGTGTACTTTCAATCGGCCTGTAAGCCAGTTTTGAGTTCTGAAACTTCTGGAAAAGCCCTATGAGAGTACACACCGTCTTTGGTGTCTTCAAAGCAGTGATTTGGGTCATGGTGAGAGGTCTATATATCGACTTGGTGACCTAAATTCTGCAGTCCGAGAGCTGCATCTACGACTAGACGTTCAGCGCCACCTAATGAGTCCATATGTTTGAGCACTACATTATTTACAAGTTGAAAGAAACAGCAAAGTACCTATCCCCAAGTCCAGGTGTATGAAGGCAATTTTGAGCATCGGATTCACTAGAAATCAGTGGTAAGAGGTCACGAAGCGCAGGAACAAGTCCAAGGGCGCTAAGCATCCAAATTGGGCTCATAAATTCTCGTTTAATTCTTGAACTACCACCATGATTCCAACGCCAGACCTGTCACATTCATCCGCTCAGGACTATGAAAGTGTATACGAACCAGCAGGTACTTATCTTCACTAATGCACGATATTTGCCGATGCTCATGAGCGCGAACGGTTTATCGTTTTTCGAACTTTGGTTCCCTTCCAATTACTTGAACTTGACTACTGGTACATAGAGTATGCGCTCTTAATGACAGGCATTCTCGCTGTCGGTCACATAGGTCGGCTCTTATTCGCGTTTCGCATCTTCACCCGCTGAGCCCATGTTCAGGTAAATTAGAGCTCGCTGCATGCACTCTAGGCTCCATGACTGCAAATGTCACGTCGTTCAGTATCGTCATTGGAATGGGAGGTGCTCTGGACACTGTACTCCCTGGAGTTTGGGGGGCAAGTGCCAACTCTGTTCATGATTCCGAATCGAAGGCCAGAATCCGATCCGGGCGAAGTGATTCAGAGATTGTCGATTCTCGGCTTTTCGGTTTGTGATGCCAACGAATGGCAGTACTGTATTTTTTCCTCCTTATTCCGATGCTTTGCATCTGGCTCCATGCCGAAGGTATCCTGGTTTTGCTGCGGCAGGACAAGGATGTTGCGAGATTAGCTGGGAAATATCTGGCTATGGTGAGTTTGCTTCTTTGGGTTAAAATAACATTCATACTAAAGTTAAACTTTTTAGTTTGCTTTTGGCCTTCCGGCATTCTCTTTTATTATCATTGCCAAGCGGTATTTCCAAGAGCAAGGTCTGTTCAGTGTACCCACGAAGATTGGGACGATTGTAGCTGGTGTGAACGTGTTGCTTACTGCAATACTGGGTATGTCCTATCGTTCCGAGTCGACGTTCCTACAATCTACTCACCATTCCCTCAGTTTACTACCCACACCCGCTACCTAGATTTCTCGCTATCTTCATTTAGGATTCGACGGAGCTCCCCTCGCGACTTCGATCTCTTATAATCTTGTTGCGTTAGGAAGCATATTCTGGGGCTGGAAAATCGAAGTTGCGAGGAGAAAGCGTCGTGAAGCTTGCGAGATCCGAGAGGAACAGATTGTCTCAGCTAGCGAAGCTTATCACATAGCTCACCCCTCAAATGAAACTTCGACTTCCGACGATACCGCGGTCAGCTATCTCTTCGAGAAACTCATCAACTGTGAAGAGCAGCAGAGGTAAGCGCCTTGTTCGATACATGCGCGTCTAACTTCCAATAATGAACATATTGATCAGTTCTTCAATTACAACCAGCCAAGAACCATGAAGACCCGTATCAGAGTGAAATGAGATCGGCCTGGCACCCTCTGTCTATGCGTGCCTTACATCCCACTGGTCTTGGGACTCTTCTCACTCTTGGATTGGGTGGAGTAGGCCAGACCGCGTCAGAATGGTGGGCATGGGAGTTGGTAGGACTTGCCGCCTCACTGTACGACCCATACTCCTCATTCCTGATTCTTTGATTCATTTGCTAACGACCTTCTTTTGAATTCAGATTGGGTCCTACGGCTCTAGCAGCTCAATCTGTCTTACTCGTATCATGCTCCGATACCTATCAAGTCCCATTTGCCCTAGGCATAGCCACGAGTGTCCGTATTGGCCAACTCCTTGAACTCGGCCGTCCACGACTCGCAAAACTTGCTGCTCACGCGGCCATCCTTCTCGGCCTCGTCCTTGCATTGGTTTTCAGCGCCATTTTCTGGATTTGGCGCAAGAAATGGGCTTATCTTTTCAACGATGACGAAGGCGGGACTTCAATACTTACTTGATAATAGTCCATGTTGAATACTTAACACAGATGTCGCTACAATGGTCGCGGCTATTCTGCCTTTGGTTGCTCTATTCCAGGTGTTCGATGGAAATGCTGCGATCACCGGTGGCATTCTGAGAGCCAGGGGCAAACAAGGCACGGGGCTCTTAATCTGAGGTCAGGTTTCCTTCACATCGTAACTTTGTAGCTATCACTTAAGTATGGACCCACAGTGCTTACTACGTACTTGGAGTGCCTCTCGGGATCTATCTAGCTTTCAAAGACATCAGTTTACCTGAAAGTTGAAACCCTTCCTGACCATCCAATCGTTCATACACTCAGGGATCAAATAACGACGATGCTATCGTCATCCTCTCCCACTCCCTCGTTACCATCGATCTTCAAGGGTTCAGCCGTCTCCTCGCCACTTCAAGAATTGAATGTCAATGATCCGGTGTACCCGTCGTTATCGGAAGCCACTGCTGGCTTACGCGGTCTTTGGACTGGGTTGACGGTCTCGCTGGTACTATATTGTGCTGTTCTTGGAACAATTTTATGTCTAGCAACTAACTGGGAGCATGAGGTGGCCAAGGTGAAAGCCAGGGTGCGAGCAGAAGATCGGGACGATCGTCGAGAGAACGCGAGTAATGATACTGGCGATACTGCAGTTGGTTGGCGGATTTGCATAATCTTGTGATCAAAAGCTGAGGGCAAACCCGGCCCTTCGTAACCAGATTGCGATGTTTTTTTGGGTTCTTCGACTTGGGTCAATTTTTCCAAAAACAAAAGAACTGCATCATATATAGTACTACGTGTAAGCATGTCACCATAGTGGACGCCGTCGAGTCAGCGGGTTGTCTTCGAGGTGCTCAACACGAGAGCAGGGGGGGAAGAATGGGCAGAAACCATTCACACCGCAATTAGTAAAATATCCGTCGAGCAGCAATAGCTGCTGAAATACCTTGATTATCCTTATAAAGCTAATCTAAAATATCACATGACTACCGATAAACCATGTATGAAAGTCACGTGACTTTCAGCAGCTATTTCCCCTCGACAGATTTTTTACTCATCCCGGTGTGATTGTCGACTCGGATTCAGGTCTACATACTTAAGTATATAAAATAACTAGAATATCAAATATATCAAGGCACTGTAAACTAAAACATGTAAGCTCATGTAAGATAACAAAGAGGGGCGCCGCGACCGGAACAACCGTCGGGCCTTTTGACAAGGTGCTGAATAGAAATCACGGTACAATCTTGACTTCCTTGACTTCTAAGTTCTTGCGAGCAGAGAAATGGAACACTGATGAATGAAATTGAAGGGTGTAGCTGAGGATTTTGCGCAGTCATGTATCAACGGTTTCTCGACAACAATTTTCGATACAGGAAATTGGGTTTTTCAAATCACTGAATTGTGAGCGAGAGGTACTTACTACGCCACATAGATTTATAAGCCCTCAGCAAATCACACATCATTTTCGAGTTCACAAAATGGAAGACCTTGACCCGCAACTCCGATGGCACTGTATGATGTTCAAATTTGTAATGAGCCATGCACTGGCTTTATTTAATTTTGGTGTAAGCCATCTTATTTAATTTCGCACTCCTACAACGACGACCATTATGGAGCATCCTTATCTCAGAGAGAGCTTCAACAGAGCATCGCAAAGGACGTCCTCCTAAGTCTCGACCTGGCCAAAACGCCAAAACGAATATATGGGACCATACATCGTACCTCTCCGATACCGGAAAACCGGAAAACGCGTCGACGACCGTGAACATGCCAAACAAGCATTCGATATCGACAATAACCTGGAAGGGGTTACCGATGACCTCAGAAGGACTTTTCGTGTCGTCTACAAAAAGCATGGCTCTCTCAAGGACCGGCGCGATCTAAATATCAAGTACCGCCACGTCGTTCGTGTCCCTATTCATAGCAATTCTAGTTCTTCGTACATCTGACCTGGTACTGACAGGGATGCGAACAGTGCATATCCAGAAATAAGCCATGTGAGATTCGAGCTACGGCCCTCCAATGCGGAAATTGCCCGCCGTACGTTAAATGCACGCGGGTTCCAGTTCTCAAACGGCTCCGCGTCTTGGACATTATGGATATCACTGAACAACAGTATGACTGCTTGCTTGCTTGGTACAAAAAGACTGCGGATGAAGAGTTGCTGGGACCTCTAAGGGAGTCCTTCAAGATACCCTCTGTGAGAGATAAATGCATTGGGGCAGAGGCTCGTTTAACTAATTTTCTTTATTTTTTTCAAGGCAAGTGTGGAATCCTCGAGCTCTAGCGGTCATGAACCAGTTTCCCCCGAAAATATTTCACCACATGTAAGCTGATATGATCTTTCTCCGTCTTGTTTTCGAGTTGATGCTGAATAAACAACAGTCGTTCCTTGTTCCACTTAAAGCAGCATCCCAAGACCATGATGAATATTCAGTTCCTTGCAAACTTACTACAAATTCGCTAGCCCCTCCGCCTTCTCCTTCAATTCCTGCTTCTCACGCTCAAGAAGAGCAATGGCCGCGCGAAGAAATTGTCTCTCCCATGACTCCGTATTATACTCTACCCAGTCCTTATCAATCTCCGTCCCCTCGCTTGCTTGCTCCGACTGCTTCATACAGGATCCCTGATTCATTTGTTCGAGGTTATGATGAAGACTCTTTCTCCGCATGTGTAGTTCCCAACGCACAGCCGTATGGTAAGTTTCTGCATGTTTTTTTCGTCCATTTCCTGAGGTCAATCGCACTCATGAGAACCCCTGGACTATATTCGGCAGGTACTTGGAACCGCTGCAATGACATTTGTAGCCACTCAGCAGCGAGCGGACAACAATCATCGATAGCTTATAGTAGAGGGACGCCAACTTGCTACGCAACGCATGACCAGAGTCGCAACGTATATAGATATGATCGCCAACCACCCTCTTACTCTGGTTATGACCGGACTGGCTATTTGAAGTTGTCCTTTGACTATGATACATCTTGCCACAGAGGACTACCAGAGGATACAAAATCTTCTTCCAAATTGCACAGCTGGAATGGGAACACTCCAAGCAAACCGATCAATTATCATGGCCATCAGGTACTACAGGGGGTTGAAGAGTAAGTCCAGGAAAACCTTCAATCGCCTACTCTAGAGTACTCATTTAACGCGTTTTCCTTTTGTGAAATACAGTAGCGAAATAAAAATATTTGTGCATCAGTCTTGGAAGGTCAAGTCGCATTTACTGTTCATGGGCAAGATGGACTCCCGGGGAATCACAGCATGCCGAAGTATTCTTCATTTCATTCAGTTAGCACAATACCCCTCACACGATGAGGATACTCTTGGCTACATGGCGGAGGCACTGGACATCTGGCACCAGCACAGAGATTATTTCATTGACAGCGGAGCCCGAAGACATTTCAACATCCCCAAATTTCATTCGCTCCTACACTACATCGACTCCATCCGCTGGTTAGGCACAACGGACAATTACAATACGGAAGCATTCGAACGTCTTCACATCGACCTTGCGAAAGAAGGGTGGCGAGCAAGCAACCACCGCGATCACTTCCCTCAGATGGTCACCTTTATTGATCGACAGGAGAAGGTGTCCTCGTATGACTTCTATGCAGTTCTACCTACACAAGATGCCTATACCCCCCAGGGACTACATCTGGACAATACTCTTCAGGGTGAAGCAGCGGATGTTTTCGAGGGCGAGGGTGATGCTCCCTTCCGCGATTACGACTCCCTTCACAACCAAAGCATAACAGAAAACGAAACGTCTTCGATATACACTACCCCCACCAAACGCGATAAAGGAAGTCTCTCTCGTGCAAGAGCATGGCTGCTTGGCTGGTTAATAATGGCTCGCATGCTTCATTGCCACGTTAGCCTGCTTGGAATGGATGCTCATATGCTCATTCAATGTGCTCATATATTGGTACCAAAGGCTACGCGCGTCAATGATAACCTCGTTCGTGGATAATCTTTCATTGTTTGTTATCCCGATTCTTACCACAATTTTCACAGCTCACCGTATACGAATGGATCCTCGGTATGGGCTATCGTACCCTCTGTAAGAACAGCAGGTTGTTCCTCATGCCCCGTAAGCTTTACTTTGGTCTTCCCCTCAGATCTCATCTCTCATACCCAATCGGTTTCAGTCCTCAACAGTATTCATAGCCTTTTCGACAACAACGCATGCTTTATACTCCCCTCCAATACGACTCTGGATAAAATATCGACTTACTTGAGCTTGGTCACAACGATGCGCTTCAGCCTACTCACCAAGATATGTGGATGATGCTTCGAGGAGGTGCAGCAGGGGGTATCGGCGATGTCTTTGTGAGTCTTTCCTTACTGCTCTACAACATGTTATTCAACCCCTTTAGGAGGAGGGTCTCGTTTATGAAAACATCCTTGTATTCCATCCCGGTGCACCCTCCAACATCCGAGCGTCTTTCGAACATTCCGGAACCTTCTACACGCACGTTTCCCCTTTTGCATGTATTCTTGCTGCATTTCGTACGTTAACACATTGGTCTACTCAACTCGAGAAGCCTCATCGGGGCTACGAGCATCTCCCGGCTTCCACTCATGGCCCGGCTTCCACTCATGGCCCGGCTTCCACTCATGGCCAACAATCCACTCGTGGCCAACAATCCGACCGCAGCCATTTACTAACCCTCGCTCTTCGAGAATTACATCCTTCTTCACAGACTGATGAGGTTGATGCGGCTATCCACGCCACTGTTCGGAAAGTCAACCAGGTGTATATCGCCATTCGAGTTCTATTAGACCTTCTCAATGACCAACGTGGTACAAGCTGGATCCGCTCCGGGGCTCTCGTCACGACGGTGATGATCCAGGTCCTTCAACGCGGAGCAAGACCGGGGCTGCTTCAGCACCTCCACCTGTGTTTGATGCCCGTCTCTTGAAAAGGCTATCGAAAGAGCTGGGTTCAAGGACCCTCACTTTGACAAGGGTCAACAGCTCACTCATAACCTTTGGGCTTCGGACCCAGAAGAAGGAATGTCCATTTTCTTACACCCCATCTCTGTTGCTTCCGTTTGGAGCGCAGACTGCTTAGCTACAGGCGGAGAGCTAGCTACAGACCCTGCTGCTTCTTCCGCTGCTCAGGGACCTACCGAATCGCAGCAAATTGCATCTCAGTGGCGTCAAGCTCAGTCTCAACCGCCGGTTATGCCTATGGCCAACACTTTTGACTCGAACACATCGCCTACTCACGCCCAACTGCATGATCCTGTACCTTCATTGATTTCTTTCCAGACAGCATCATCTCATAGCACAACACTTCCAAGCATTAAAAACCCGGGCACATTCCCGAACCCTGACCGTGTCATCTCATGGAAAGGTGGTGCCGCTCAGATCGACACACTGGACGGATTGACGAGCGTCATTGCTCTTGTGTCTTAAAAGGCTGATAGTTGGCCTATTTTTGTATGCCTCGAAGCCATTGTATTCTATCTATTACACATTCTCGCACCTCAAAATCGCTGTATCCTCGTCAGTAGCCTGATGTATCGAAATCTACCATTTTTTGTATTGCCATTTTGTACTTAAGTTGAAGCACCACGTGATTTCTATGAGGTGTTCCTGTCTTTGTAGCCTGGCTGGCCGTCTGTAGTTCACAAAAAAAGAGTAAACTCGTTTGTGAATAAAGCCTGGTACCGAGGATGCGTAAGAACCTCCATGCTCCCCACTTTCAAACTCAATGCCAAAATTCTGCATAGCTGTAATATGTGTAATAGTGATGACGTAGCTCCATTGTATACAGTGATAATCGACAACCTGCGATTTTGGTTTTTTATCTACAGTACGATTTATGAAGAATCGGGTTCAGACTCTAGCCCCTCCGATACTCAAAGTTTTGATGATACTCCTATTTCAGTGCCAAATACCTATCCACCTTGTAGAGATTATATAAGTAATCGCCTCAGACGTGTGCAAACGACTCCATTAAGTAAGTATAAGTATTACCTGTAGAGATTATATAAGTAATCGCTACATAATTTCAGTAAGTATAACTCGTCCATAAATAATATATAACTGACTTACCCTCAGACGTGTGCAAACGACTGAGGGAAAATACTTCGGATAAGGTGTAATAAATAAGACTGGCCAAAGCTCGAAACACGTATGAGCATTGGCCATCGGACCTACAAATGTGAAATATAATATATTCAACCAGGCTGTACGGGGCACAGACATTGTCCCATCAGGGGATACATAGCCTACATGTCTGATCGGGACTCCTCCCCTTGCCCTACATACCCTCGACACACCTCATACTACAGCACTATTCCGTGATAAGTTAGGCAAAGCCCGACTTATCTAAGGATACGACAAGTAGAGACTAAGAGAGGCCTTCAGCCGCCGATTCGGCCGGCTCACCATTGCAGCGCTTACTCAATCCTTTGCTTCCAACCACCACAACTCTCAATCGGAACTCGTTTTAATTAGCCCAACCCACCCTGCCTCTGTATACATATCAGAATTTATCAATTTTTCTAGCGTGCAGGCACTTCTGCCTGTCCGTTTCGAGACTTGTTTCCTGCGCGGAGTTAAAACTTAGACCCACCCGCGCGGAGCCAAGCTCCAGCCAAAACCCAAACAATATATTTCTACACTAGTATCTATACTAAGGTATCGGACTCGTGAAGAGTCTCGTCTCTTGTCCTATCCAGTGTTACATAATTATCTATTCCAAGCACAATGTGAAGTAAGACCATGAATCCAGAAAGGTATGTGGTCTCGCCGCCACCTGTTCTGACCACCAAAATAACATGGAAACCATCCATAGCCTATATCATGTGTGAATCGAGGTCAAATGAGTTGTCTTACTAGTGCTAGATTCTCCAGCGTCGAAAACCCTGAAGGGCTGTTGTCCAGATCGTCTGGCATACAACGAAAAAGATAAAGGAGAGAGAAAGGAAGTTATCAACAACGGACCAACGTGAGAACGCGACTGCACGTGCATTGTGAGGGGCGGCAACTGTACGGCTTCTGGCGGAGTTTAAATGTGGGGAGCATGAAGCTTCTACTCGGTTCCAGGCTACTGTCTTTGTCTCCCATGGCCAAGAAGGGTAGTGGAAGCGCGTCGGATGCAGAGCCAACCTCCAACCCCAAACGTGCACGAGTGGACTTAGATGCAGCTCTCTCAGCTTTCTTACCTCCTGAGGGAAGAGTCACTCGGTCCGCTGCATCGAAAGCTACCACATCTTCGAATGCTCCCAAAAACAATACCACCATTGCCAAAAAATCTAGGCCGCCGAAGTCTGCTTCACAAAAACCTGCCACATCCAAATCTTCCGCGTCCAAACCTTCTGCTCCTAGAACTTCTGTACCTAAAATTTAACCTTCCGCATCTAAAACTTCTTCGTCCAAACCTTCTGCACCTAAAAGTTCTGCGTCCCAGCCTTCTGCACCGAAACCTTCTGTCTCCAAAGCTGCTTCAAACTCTCCGACGACTCCCCCTGCCAGCCATGATCGAGAGCTGGGGTCATACATGGGCCCTTACATGAACAGCGCGTCTGCTCCCGATCCCGCTCGTAAAGGTAGTTCCTCCACTTCCACTGAGATTATCTCAAGCCCTCTGTATCTCTTAGCCTCCAAACCGGGCCCTTCCAATCAAGATGAGCACGATTTCTTTCAAGACCTCGCAGCACAGGAAGGTCGGTAGGTGTTTCTGATGCTGACCACCACTTACCGTTTACAGAACTTTTCGATTCGGTTCACCACACCGGAACGGGCAAGAAGCCTATCGCCGCTTCAGAGCCGGACTCCGAAGGAGAAGAAGAGGTTTCCTGCGATTCGGCGTCTGAGGAGGAGGAGGGCCAAGAAGGAGACGACGATATCCAAGAAGACGAAGATCAGGTTTGCGCTGGTTCTTTACTTTGCTTTGGCATTCACGCTTTGCTCTAGATGCAGGTTGAGGATGTTACAAAGCCCAAGAAAAACAGCAGCCAACGACGGAAAGGCATTCGCAAAGACAAAGTCTTGAAGGGGATTTTGAAGAAATTGCAGGTATATCATCCTGAGGAGTGGTGAGAGGCAGGCTACGGTGGACTAGGGGGAGTCTGCGATGGGGACGACGGTCAATAACCCTGTCAATGTCATCAAGAGAAGCGCCGTTGCTGAAGGACAACGGCGCTGAGATAATCATCGCAACCTTCCTGCACACCCTAACTAGACTCCTCTGGGCGTCCTCAAGCCTTGTGACTTCCTCCTTTAGGTCATTCTCCCTCCCTTTGCATTCCTTGATCCTCTCCGATTCCCCAGCCGACTTCTTCCTCCAGCCCTTCATCTCTGCATCCGCCTGCTTCAAATTGGACACCAGTTGATCTCGCTCGTTGGTGATCTTCTGCCACTCAGTTTCCATGCGTAGGATGTACCGATCTTTTTGGACACTTGCAATCTCGAGATTTGGACCTTGCTCTCGAGTTGTTGAATTTCTAGTATAGGTCCATCCAACTTTTGCATTATGGTCGGTTGTCGGGAAATTGGTGCGCCCTTGTCCCAAGCTTGATAGAGCACCGGAAACGTCAAAATGTCAAGGTAGGTTTTTGTGTTTGAAATCTATGTACTTACCACAAGGATAATGAAATCTTCATTGAATTCACAAATAGAGCAACTAGTGTCATATTTTTCTTAATATATCTGTATCTGTTGACCTACATGCTTCGCGATGGGTGGGACCCGGATGGTTGTGGCAGACTTCTTCTATCTTCAGTATCCTCTATTCGGCTTTCATATATCTTTCCTCGATTTATTGTTTTGGTGGTTGGACGTACGGCCTGGATGGGAACGGTTGGCTGATGCATTAACGTGGCGACGAAGATGAGGACATTGAAACACATCCGGCTACTGCCGACAGACAGCTCTGCGGAACGTCCTCAAGTGAATAGCTCGATTATGGAATTCATGGCGATGTGGAGTTGTCTGCTACAGTTTAGATTGTTAAGCCACGCCTAACTGTAACCTAACTGTACCTGTATATCTACTACGGTACAAACAATATAGCATTAAAGGGTCTACAGTTTAGCTGGGAAAAAGAGTAACGACAGCTCTCAGTACGTATCTGTGCAAATGAAAGAAGCCTCTGTTTCAGACGGGGAGGACCGTGTTGAAGACAATATCCCAAAATTTGCCTACGACAAGGATTCTTGTAGGTAATACAATTCCGAAAGATGGAATGGACATACTTGTGACGCCGTTGAAGCCAAGGTCAAAGTTCTTGTAGTGGTGGGCAAGATGATATTTCTTCATCTCCTTCAAGTATGCCGGGAGTCGGGTGTGGTGTAATCTGTATGAGATATGTGATGAGTTGCAACGAAAAACGAGATAACGACGTACGCCTACGTACGCATAATGCATGCAATCATAAAGAACATCTGTACGAAAAAAAACCTTGTTCAGCTCCAACCTGTAAGTGGTCCAAGAACTTACAGAACGTGAAAGCTCCCGAGATTATGCTATTCGCAATTGGCAAAGGAAATGACGGGTCATTGGCCACTCTAACACCGCAAACAAAGGCGGTGGCATGATCACACAGCCGGCAAAATGCCAGGCGGCCCAAAATTCACAGCCTCTACGGCTGTGACCTGGGCTCCTTGAAGGGCGGTCAAAACCGGAAACAAGGGCCGGTCTTAATTGGCCCTAAGCGCCCATAGGCGCTAATTTTTTTCACAGTCCAATAAACTTCAACCTGCCGAAGTCACTGCTATAGAGGCTGTGAAAATTCCACAGCGTGGCAGATTGGCTGTGTGACAAGACGCAGCCTTTTTTTTTTTTTACCAGCGTCAACATTGACTCAACAAGGCTTTCAATAAAAAATGAAGAAAGACTTACTGGTCCATTGGCACATAGTGGTGCACACCGTGCAATAAGAAATGGAGAAGCAAGAAAACGGGCTTATCGGATAGATAATAGTCGACATGGAACAAGAATCTGTGGAAGGTATACTCCAATAGTGTCCAGACGAAGTTGCCGATGAAGAAACACAATGTTTTGAAGATTAATGTATCGTCGGTGTAGGTTCCAGTGATGGTCTCCCCTGAACTGGATATCCTACTCCTCACACATTGGTCCGCCTGCGATCGAGTATACCCAAGGTCTTGGTATGCCTGATCTAGGGTCTTCCACCAGTTGCGTCCCGCCTGCATTGTCCCATAGAGCAACTTCAACAGCCTCATCACCTTTCCCGACCCTCGGCCCTCGAATCCTTCAGGAGGTCGTACGTATAGCTCCTCCTTGAGTTCGGCGTTCAAATAAGCTGATGCGAAATCGATTTGCCAGATGTTGTATCCGAGTGTGACCCAGGTTGCAATGAGAATGCGAAGCGATTCGAATCTGAGCACCGCTGCAAAAGTCTCGATATAATCAATGCCTTCTTTTTGCCGGCCTCCGTTCACAACTAACCTAGCCTTCAACTATATTCCCCTTCCCATCCATCTTGTGCGCAAAGACCCATAGTGGGTTTAGGATTGTTGCTCCAGACGGTGGATCCTGGAGGGGACCAAAGACTCCAAACTCCATCATTCTCGTCTTTTCTTTGTCAATCGCCGGGGACCATCGACCCGGGTCTTCCATTGCCTTGGAGTACGATTTTGGTATGAGGGGAAGACCAAGGGCCGATAAGGCATGGTTTTGATCAGCTCCAATTTCGTCTGGTAGACAGGTAGCGAGGAAGGCAAAGGTTTCGCCGAGTGGCCATCTACAATCGGCATGGAGTAGTAGTAGCCCCCTATGGCGCGAACTCTCATTGGTCCTGCTGTAAGGTCAACGTGAACCCGTTCGAGCAGGCGAGTCTCTCTCGTTGTCGAAGCATCAAAAGGTCGGCGTTTGGCCTTCGCCATGTGACAACTGTCGCACTCCCCTAACTTCTCATCAGCCGGCCCTACGAGAACCATTCCATTCACCAGGCTTTTCTGGATCATCATTCGGATACGTGACAGACCCGCATGACCCATCCGGCGGTGCCATCCCTTGAGATCAACTGGTTTGTTGAGGGATCTGGATTTCACAGCAAGACCTAGTGGTTGTTTGTTCGATAAGGCGATATAGTCCATTCGATCCGTAGCCCGTGAGGAAGTGCACGCCATCCGGGCTGAAGAACCTGGCTATACCCTTCCCAAACAGAACTTGATATCCTAGCTTGTCCATCCTGGATATCGACACGAGGTTGTACGATACGCCTGGTGTATGTAGCGCATTTTCAAAGGTGAGGTCTACCTTCCCTTTCTCATTCCCGAACGTTTTGACGACCTTCCCCCAACCGACAATCTTCAATGGAGTAGACGCCTCCGACGACCTGGCCTCTCTAGAGCATGGGGTATAAGTAACAAAGTCACTTCGTTCACGGAAAAAAGTGGTCAGATGCTCCCGTGTCTGCAAAGACCTCCCCTTCGCTCACCCCCTCGGCGAGAGCAGCCAAACCATAGTGTTGTGTCAATTCCCCTACTTCCGGAGTCGTCGTGACGTTCGCGGAGGGTCCTCCAGCGTCTTTCTTTCCTTTCCACCATGAAGGGTATTGGCCTTCTTTTCCGCCACCCTTCCTGAAGCACTCCTCAGCAATGTGTCCGATCCGCTTGCAGTTATTGCAATTCTTATCCGGGGCTTTCACTGCATTTGCCGACGTCTGGAGCTGTTTCTCGAGGTAGTCCATTCGCGACATAATGGTCGATACCGATACTGTGTTCGCGTGTGGAAGCTTATCCCCTTGTACCGCGGCATCGGGACGATTGGTGGCTCTGGAGTACTGGAAGGCGATCTGCTGGATCACCGCTGTGGACGACGCAAAGGTCGAAGGGTTTGCGTTTATGTTTTGCATGATCGTATCAAAAGCCGTAGTAGGAAACGCCGCTAGGATTATCTCCCTGAAGACCGTATCAGGTACGTCGTTTCCCATATCGATGGCCTCCTTACGAAGGTCTCTCAGAGTTTTAAAGAAGACGTCGAGGGTCTCATCTTCTTTAAAGATGTGACTCCTCAACTTCCTCATGGTAAGAACCTTGCGCATGTCGTCCTTCTGTCCGAACTCGACGACTAATTTTTCAAAAAGGTCCTTCGCTGTCAACTCATCTACTTCGGGAATGAAGGAAGGGAGGTCGGATATGTACGATTCGATGACCCCCTTCGTGCGGTTGTTTCAAAACGTCCACTCTGGGCGGGAGGGCTTATCGGAGAATACTGGCGTAGCATCCTTCGGAGTCTCGGCATCATCTCTGGGTTTCTTTGCGGTGCCATCGATATATCCATCGAGGCCTTGGGCTCTCAACGCCACTTTTATCTTTCGCTCGATAGGCTTCCACGCAATTCGGATGCCTCCATCGAATTTTTGATCTTCCGGGACCTCCGGGACTGGAGCAGCGATAGAGTTGTTGTTCGACATTTTTTTTTCGGTTCAACGGTCGCTATTCAGGTGTATGTGTTTGTGGATAGATCTAGCAGCGGGCGGGGCCCATAACCTGTAGAAACTATCGTAAGTATATGTTTCTAATACAAATGAGTTAGTCCAGACGTAATCATATAGTACTTGAAGATGACCCACCCTCAGAGGCGCACAGACTAGTGCAAACGACTGAGGGATGGGTCGGGAACTATCTAAGTTTAAATAACGCGCACCGGATCTTGAAGAGCGGAAGTAAAGTAGGTGAAACATGAAAAACAGGTAAGAGAATTTTACGACCGGTGTGCATATGGTCGGCCACTGCCACTTACACCGATCGGGGCTCTGTCCACACAGTCTCCCGACGTCCTATTCTCGACAAGATGTAACTATCCTGTGGTGTATTGTAGTACTCCATCCATTCTCTGGCTCGTAATTCGTGAACGAACTCGGAGTGAGTGTGATGAAGGCTCACTAGACTACACTAGTAGTAGTAGAATTACAACCCAGGTACGATACGCATCAAGGCCACGTGGCAGCTGTGACGCCCGTTGAGCAACGCGACCATGACTTGTTCCCATTCAACATGAACGTTTACAAAGCCCGTCTGGAATCCTTCACTCGACCCAAACGCGGAAAAGGGGGGACGAAATCACAGTCTAATCAGAAATGGCCTCATCCAGAATACTTTTTGGCGACTCCGGAGACGCTTGCAGAGGCCGGATTTGATTTTGATCCCAGTTCAGAAGACAAGGACAACGTCACATGTTATATGTGCGGAAAAGAGCTGAGCGATTGGGATGAACGCGATGACCCCTTTGAAATCCACTACAAGAAATGTGAAAAGAAGTGTGCTTGGGCAAATGCGAACGTGGATTGGGCGCGGAGATGGATGCAGATGGACGGTGAGTTCAATGACATTGAAATCTCTGGGGATGCTAAACTTCACGTAGGTTTGTATTCCCCAACAAAAATTGACTACCTACCTTAAAAGCCATGGAAAAAGCTCGACTGGACACGTTTCTATTTGGTGACGGTTGGATAAGTACATGACCAGAAAAGAAACTACGGAGCGTCATCTAAGAAGGTCTGTACTCGATAAATACCTTTAGGTGCCTACTCAATTCATTTATAGATGGCGAAAGCTGGATTTTTTCATTCCCTGCATGATTCTCACGACAACACCGCCGTATGTATCTACTGCGGCATTTCACTCTCTGGTTGGGATGCAGATGATGGTCCAACGTAAGGAGGCTGATCATTACAAATTTGATATTCTAAATGTGGTTTGTATACAGCGAAGAGCATCGTAGTCGCGTCAAGAAGGCCTGCAATCCCTGTCCAATGTTTCCTGACATCGTCTTCGCACCTCCTCCTTCCAGGTCATCCAAATCTCATTCCAAATCTAAATCCAAATCCTCGCATGTCGATGTTACTGTGCCTATGAAGACCTACGACGGCTCAGACAATGAGACTGTCGCATCTGACCCTGCGCGCATGGGTTCTGTTGCTAGTACTAATGTGGCTAAAACACCCAAGGCCTCTCGTACTGCCAAGAAAGGTGCCAAAACACCCAGGGAGACCCAGGGTGTCTAGAGCTCGTACTATGAGGATGATGGCGTAAAAGAACCACTGTCAAACCTTCTAAAAAGGCACCGCCTTCAACGTGTTCTAGGTCTGTCTCCCGTGCTAGGTCTAGGTCTGTTGCCTCTGTGGTAGAGTCTGATGCCGGAACTGAAGACGAATTTGCACTAAAGCGCAGCACTAACACTCGTTCCAAAGGGAAAGCTGAAGATACTGGAACCAGAGGTGGATCTGAGAAGGACGAGAGCGGTGCTGCCTCTAAGAAGAGGGCTAAATCACGCTCGCAGTTGAAAACTTGTGTTTCTGTGATCCTAGAGGATATTTCTGACGAGGATGATGTCGAACTCCCGACCCCGCCGCCCAAGTCAACAAAGAAGTCTCTAGCACGAAAACCTTCTACTCGTGCTGTTGTGGCTTCCAAGTTGTCGACAAAACAGAAACATATAGACGAAAAACCCGATGTTTCTGCGCCAGCCCCATCCACAAAGAAGGTAAAACCCATCAGCAATTCTGTTGCTGCCGCCGCCGCTCTGTTTGATGACGACGACCTCGAAATCCGTGCAGGTGGTCGAAACCGCGAACCCGAATCTGCAACTACTGCTCGGTCTACCCGAACAATTGCGAAAATCCACCAAGCCTCCATCTCAGAGTTTAAGCTTGAGCATCATCAACGAAAAGAGTGCTCTTACGAAGCCAGCTTCCGGAATTTCTGTCTCAAGAGGCAAGTCTCGGACTCCAGCCCGCAACGAAGAGGAAACAGACGACGATCATGATACCCTGGACATTCAGATGCACATTCCGCCGCTCACCCCCTCGTCCGTTGAACCAGAACCAGAGCCAAAAGTGGAGCCACCTGAGAAACCAAGATATTTATCGAATTCAAAGACAAAGGAAAGACCTTCTCCTGCCCATATCGAAACCAACTTCCCAGAACAAGATATAGCTCAACCCCCTCCTGTTCTTCCCCGTTCGCCTTCGAGACCGAGGACCAAACGTTTGCCGGCGTCGACGGACACAGTGGTCCCGGCGAAGGGCCGTGTTCAAGCAAAGATTGCCCAGATTGAAAAGCATGTGGATATGAGCGGCGAAACCGGTGGGAAAACTTCACCTTTCAAACCAAAACTAGCTTCAGTTGACAGCTTTACCGCTGAGCCAAAACTCTATGCCAACACCGTAAAAGCATTGGAGGTGGAGGACGACGATATTCAAATGGCTGGGCCTTCGGATTCGACGGGGGACAAAGTTGACTCAGAGGCACAGCAGGAGGAGAAGAGGAAAATAATTCCCCTTCCTCGCCCAGCTGTCACTCCACCGAGGTCCCAACAACAAGTACCGACAAGCCCCTTCAAGACTCCATTTGGATTCGGTATGGGATCTGGAAACCCATTCAGTGTGCCCCCTACGCCTGGCGTGCCTTTAGATATCCCTCGCGGTATATCCATTCCGCTTTCCCAAGAACTCTTTGTCCCGACGCAAGGGCTCTCAGAAACGGAGCTCAATATGACTGTAGAGGAGCGGGTGAGATATCATATGCAAATTGAGTATGACAAGTTCAAGGAAGACGGAGGGAGGGACATCGATATATTTCAAAAGAGGGCAGAGCAGATTAGAAAGACCATCGGGGCGTTGTAGTGCTTAATCTTTTTTTTCTGTCGTTCGTTCTCAACTTTACTTTTTTGATTTCCAATACTCACCGGGACTTATATATTTGCCAAGTTATACTGTTGTCAACGGTCACCAGACAGAATCAATTGGCCAGAATAGGTCAGTGTTAAATTTGACAAACCTTACCAGAATTGTAACTCGATGCAGAGCCTGCTGTAAGTTTCCATCTTCCTCTTGAAACTCTCCCCTCCTTTAATCTCGTCTGTCATTATCTCTTGAATACAGAATACGATCTGAGTGTTGTCCCGGTCCCGGTCTGGTCCTACTAGGTTTATAACGACTTAGTGACGTTTGAACAGCGAGCTTGTTTGTCGCTCAGGCTTCAGTCATTGCTCTGGTCTACGGTGAAGGTTTGTTTGTTGAGTGTCCTCGTTGCCATGGTTGTTATAACCACTTGGACGGGTAGTCGACGCTGTATCACTCCCGGCGCTACGATATGAGCAGCTCCGTTCTCATCGTAGCCCCAGAGGCTGTGAAATTCTCATCGACTACACAGTGCCCTCAGCCCTGTTCATGCAGTAGCCCCAATTTTACTCCCGTGCATTGTGGCGTCGTCGGCTTCGTGATAAATCCCTTGACAACCTTCAACAGCTGGTTTGTGTTTGATATTTTCTGAATCCCGAATGTGTATTGACTCCCATCTGGAATAGCATTACCATCCACTAGACGTGTTTGAAAACCCTACGATGTACCGCCAAAGACAGCTACACCGAGAATGCCCGGTCCAGCAATGTCGGACTCGGAGGCATCTTGCCGTAGAAGGTTGGAATTTGAATTCCCAGGCTAAACCGTATAAAAGTTCGTCCCCCCACGATACTCTCATTTCACAGGTAGTTGATCATCCGTAGACTGCATTCCTCCTCAGTCTTTCTGTGACGATCCGTGGCAGGTTCCACACCGTTTGGCTGGCCCATCTGTCCCTGCACCCTGGCAGGCTTTGCTCATTACGAATTGTATTTCTCTTGACTCGACCTCGCGTCTGGAACGCCATGCGTACTTCGAATAAATTTCTCTCTTTGGCTATCTTTAGCCTTTTGTGTGCGCACAGCGTCTCAGTGGGCTGCACCTATCCTCATGTTGAGAAGGGGGAAAGATTCAGCTTCAGCCGATTCAGCCGATGCAACCAGGGTAACCAACTCCACGACAAATTCCACTAAGTAGCTTAGATAGTGGCTCTGGAAGTGGAGCTGGTAACCTTGGTTTGCTGTCTATACCGATAGAGGTCCTGATCCTGCTCCTGCAGTTGATCAAATCAAGGTTCGTACATCTGTTTTCTGAGGTAATTGAAGTACTCACTGTCACTACCTATCTCAGGCTTTAACGTGGAGTACGTTGTTAAATTTTCCTTTCATTTCGACCAATGGACTCACGGTAATGTTCACAGCATGACGTCTTTTCTCCTCAGTTCGGGCGCGTCGGATATGGTTATGGCATGGCAAACACTAACAAGCTCGCAATGGGTCAACTATCAAGCAACAATATCAAGCTGCCTGTTTCCGCTCTTGGTTCGACCGAGACGCCTACGACAAGTGGCGAGGACCCTGAACAGCTTGCCTCTACGACGGCTGCATGGGTCAAACAGTACGGGGTCGACGGAATCGGTAAGTCCATACCTGTCTTCAATATGGACAATCTCATGCCCGTTTTTCTATCCATAGATGTTGATCACGAGGATATATGAACAAAGCTGATGGGAATGCTGAGCAATGGATAACCGACGTTACCAACGCCCTGCGAGCGGAATCGCCTCAAGGCCAGTATATGCTTACGCATGCTCGTAAGCCTGTTTTTCTAGAATTTTCCGGCTACATTTATGGATGTTACTGCTGAATAGCTATGGCGGGGTTCCGGCACTCCATGGACTTCAGGAGCATATGTGACCGTGAACACGAAAGTCGGGGGCTCGATTGACCGAGTGAGCCTTTTCCTGTTTAAATTCTCTAGTTTATACACCGGTCTGACAATTCCCGTTCTCTAGTATAACACTCAATTCTATAATCGTATGTCATCTAGTTTTGATTTGATTGTCGCCTTCCATTTACAAAATAATACAGAGGGTGCATCGGAATACACAACCTGTGATGGGCTCCTTACTGAATCTAGCAGCAACAACCCCAAACCGTCCGTTTTCGAAATCCAGGCTAACGGTTTTGAGCTTAACAAGGTCGTTATTGGGAAGCCTGGATCCACGGGCACGGGTGATGCATCCAACGGCCAAACGTCGACCAGTACACGCGCTGGTTATGTCAGTCAAGCCAAAGGAGAAGGGAAAAGGATGGAGTGAGTTTGGTCTTTCGTATCGCTTGGCAATTTATCCCTAACCTACAAAATTTCAGATGCTGGTGTGAGAGCTGGGAGTATCCCGACGCGAATTCTCAGTGAATCACTGCTGTGCGTGGATCTACGTACCCCATCGACGGATCCTCCGACTCTGGCTCATCTGGTAGCTCTACTGCTAATGCTTCGCCTACGTCCATGGGTTCATCTGGCAGCCTCGATTGCTACTGGTACCGATGATGCTTCACCTACATCCCTTGGCTCACCTGGTGGTGGTGTTACTGCTGCTACAGCGGGCGCATCTCCTACGTCTTCGGGATCAGCATCCGCCACCGACCATGATTCTGCCAGTGCTTCCACTACCGCTCCTACAGACGCTGGCTCAGATGGGTCCTTTGTCGACAATTCGTCACCTGCTTCTCAGACAACCGACACCAACGCTGCTGCTCCTTCGACCACGGCATTTAACAACGGACAACGGACGCCTGGCTCTGCTGCTAGACTGCAACATTTAACAACGGTACGTGGACACCTAGTACTACACCCGCGACTGCTGTCGCCACACCTGTACCACAAAGAAGGCATGCCGAGGGAATCTCTCACAGGATGCTTCGCCGAAGAGGAGTTCCTGCAGTACTACCGTGACATCGAGTTTAATACATAGTTGAATATTTATAGGATATTTCCATCGTGCCGATTCTTGACCTAAGCTTACAGCCCTTCTTCGTTTAGCCGGGCCATACTTTAAGGCTTCTCATGAATCACTTCATGAATATTCAAGGAATTGAGGCTACCTAATCTGTTCACCTCGTCTCGTTCACGCTGATATGACTATTTCATGTGCGCAAAGTTCTTGTTACTTTGCTGTCCTTGAACTATCAGCTCTCTAATTAAGGAGGACAACGGTCTTGCTTCTACAGCACGATAAATTCTAGCCGGTTTCTCGACCGACTCGGAAGTACAGAGGGAAACTAGAAGAGACTCTCCACCCTTGCCACCATGTATGTGTGTGAATACTGCTTAGTTGCAAGGTCATACTTTACAAAAGCAGCTGTTGTAACAGGTGCAAAAGTGACATCGATACCACGCAGTAACGGTGCTCTATCTTTCAAAACGTTTAGCCGGGGGCTCCAGGTGATCTACAGAAAGCACTTTATCAACGTCCTGGCCCTTCCAATTTCCGTTTTGAACATCTACCCACCGGGAAAAACTGTTTAGACCCGTCTTCCACCGCAACTGCCGCGTGTGCTCACGTTTTTCAAGCCCTGCAGGTATAGCAGAGGAAAGAAACGCCTTGTCGGACTTGAACCCGTTAGATCGCCATCGAAATAAGGCCCCGCAGAATACTGGATCATGGAGTATCTTTTTTCAGAAGGTTGAATAGGGATGTTCGAATGTGTAACAAGTGCAGAAGGAAATAGAACCGAAGCACCGGGAGGAAAGCAGACTATTAATTTCATATCCCATAAAACAAGGTGTCCACCCTTGTCCGGGTCAAAGGGACCTAAGGCAGTGATGACACACCATCTACAAGCGTTGTTTCCTTCATCAGTATGCGGAGGAGAGAACGATTACCTCTTCATCCATGTAATCCCCGGCGTCCTCGTGAGGGATTCGCTTCTCGTTCTCAGCCTGCAGATAGACAAACCTTCACGCGGGTTTCAAGGCGACGCTCCGTGCCTGAGCGCAGCTTGCCTTTGGTATAATCACCTTAAAAAAGCGTTCAGCGAGGCTTTGCGCATGGAGGGAGGGAGGGAGCAAGAGGTTCCCCGGTAAAGCAGGGCCTGGTGCTGCTTCAGCTGGTCCCTTCACCCCGTAACCTGAGGAGGGGTTTGCGGTGGTGAGGGTACCCCAAGGCCTTAAGCCAGCGGAGGCGTGGCTCGAGGTTTCTCCACTCCCTAAGCCGACTTACCATGAGTTTTATTGGCCATAGCCTGCTTAACCCGCCGTGGGATTCAGGAAGGGGCGTGGGTAGTCTTGTTTAAAGACAGCAGTTGCCGTACTTGGGTGAGGCCACATGGATACACCGTCCAAGCGCCCGTTTGCAACCACCTTTTCTTGCGCTTTCTTGTGCTTCCTGCAACAAAATGAGCGTCCTTCGACCATTTGAAGCCACATCTCCAAGTTTAACAAAGTGTCCGTTTGCACCAAGAAAACCCACCATATTCCCATCCGCTGACGTTGTCGTTGCAGGAACCTGGATATCTGGACGGAAACAGTACGCAGTGAATCAAATTTTTAAGGCAAATTTATCACTGAACCCTTCTTAGTACAATATTGGCTTCTACCTTCGCTATCTTTCCCACTGGCCAAACCTCTGCTGTGTGCAGGAGGCTCCCAGTGGCCGTATGATGGGCTACGGTTCGTACGTTCTATCCTCTTTTGCATAATACGGTTCGCCTCAGTATACGCCTAGTTATGGGAAACGCCGAAGGTCAGGCCGATGAACGGCAGTCGCTGTTGCATCGGCATATCGCCATTTTTCTCTTGCCCAAAAAACGACGTCTCTCCTCGGGCTCGTTCTGGACAAGAACTGCCGAGGATCTTTCGTCGATCTTTACATAATTTCATGGCGATGTCGACGTATGAAGGAAGGGGTCTGAGTGTGTATCGGCGAGCGAGGGAATACTACGGAAAACTAGGTGTAGAGAAAGGTGGAAGAGACGAGGAGAATGCATTTGCGAATGCATTTGGTGCGTGGCTTGGATCCAGAGAACCATTCAGACAACTGACCACCGCCTTGCTTAAGATGTGCGGAAATCGCCTTCCCAAGACAGCGCATGGCGTTCAGTACAGAGTAACGGTCAAGACGACATTAGTGCACAAGACGTTTCCTAAGAGATCTTAGAACGTTATATTTGAGCATCTCTGTGGGATGTAAGCGTTGCTAAATTGCTGGTAGTGTTGCAGTGCTCATGATTAGGCTCAGAGTTAACTTGCAACCTCCGTACGTCCATCGACGGCCCTCAAACGCGTATACATACCCATCATTCCCGGACTCGCACAGGGCTTTTGATATCTTACAGAATGTACGGCGTTGCATATGACGAATTGTGACCGTGTTCCCGCGGTAACCCTGACAGAAATCTTTCTTCACCATCGCCGTTCTGTGGCAAACGCCGAGGCTGGTTTGCAAGAGCTCTCGGGTGGTCAAAAAAGATTGGTTGGACCCGTACGGTTTCGGTGGAACAACCCGTTGAGCCTTGTTTGGAGCATGCCTCCCTTTCGAATACCGAGAGCGATGGCAGCAGCCTACGCGTCGAACGGCACTACATCCCTTTCTGCTCCTCTTGAACATGTTCACGTTTAAATCCGCGGCGGCTCAGCTCTCCTCTTGCATGTAATGCCTGGATACACTGCCCCCGAAACGAGGACAGGACCGTTCTCTCCTGGCATCGCTTGAATCCCTTGAGTATGCGTTTGGCACAGCCTACATCGATGACGAGATTACCCACCAAGTGAAAGCCGAGAATATAACGTTCTCGGCGGCAACTTTGTGAGCAGACGTTGCAGCAAGCAACGATTTTGGGGAGCGGAGAGAGCATCGATCGCAAACGTTGGCAGTTTATGTCCGGGCTTGAGAAGCTATGTAGCCATCTCTACCGTATCCATTGGCGCACAATCAATCTGTCACATCATCCGTTATACAACACAATGAACTGATTATAAGGTATAAAACACAGTCCGAGGTCGAAAATAAAGGAAGGGTGCTAAGAAAAGAAAGATAAGTAAAGCGTGAAAATGCAGAAGAGATGTTCAGTTGGTTTAAACCCTGTGGGACTGTCAGACAGATCCGCATAGCATGGGACAAGCAAAAAACTCACTGAAAGTTCAGCAATACGGTTTTCCCCGCGGGCATTCTCACAATATATATCACCTTCCTGTTTGGAAAGATTTGCGTTCGTGATTGTTGGGGACATGGAACGGTTGGAGCCACGAACTGGGGAAGCTGAGGGGAAAGATAGCCTGAACGTCTTGCTCGAATTCATTTCCAAAGCTCCTCATCCGTCTGCAATTCAGATCCGCTGGGAGGACAACATCAGCGTCAGGATGGATCACCAACCTTGGTTTTTGTTGCAATAGTCCATCCAAGGTGGTAGAAGGAACCGGGACAACGGAAGAAACATGGGGGACACACTAGCATAAGTAGGAACGTCAGGTGTAGACACCGTCTGGGCCATGTGCATATTGCAGTCTCTTCAGGTAACCTGGCCGCAACCAGGAAAATGACCTGGTAAAAGACTATCAGCATCCTACCGAGCTAAGCAAGAGGCATGGAGACGTACCCTCCACTGGCATTGCTGATACATCTCCGCCAATCAGGGACTGCTTGCCTAGGGCAAAGAGTGCTCGAACTGGCGGAGTCCCACGTAAGGAGGCATTAGCAAAGAGAGTAGTCTAACAGACGATTAGAATTGGATACGGTCATATAAACGACCATCTCACCCAGTACGAGAGCAGTGTTATGAAGGGGCAAGAGCCGTATGAGAGGCATTCACTACACTCAGTCCACCATCCATGCATACTACAACCGGAAAGACCTAGATTTCTTGTATCAGTACATCCTTCAGAAAGTAACGGAAAGACATCACTAGCAGCGTATCCTGGCCAGATTTTTCCAGATTCTTGATGAAAGTACTCCTGCAATATGGTGTTCCACGACAAATACGTGTGAACAGACAGATGATAGACCCTGATGTTCACAGGAATATGTAGGTGAGCTGAAGTGACACGTACGGTCAGTGATGCTTTGAACAGAGAGCTGTTATCTACAGTGATACTAGGGACGTTACGACCGGTACGTTGACCCGTCATGTTTGGCAACGAGGGAATCTGCGTTCATTGAGGATTGAGGAGAGGGCGGTAAAGGAGGTGTCTGTGTTGTACTGGTGGAACAAGACGAAGGTGAGGTTGGACTGGAATTTGTGGAGGTGCTCTACTAGACTGCGAGGAGTTGAGAAGCTCAAAGGTGGCATTGAGTCTCTGGGGTTGCGCTTGTTTACGTGAAACACAGGGGGATGATTTCGAGCACGCTCAAGGCGGTGAGCCGCTGGGAGATGGAGCAGGAGAGGGAGACATAGATGCGTCAGTCGAGTAAGGCGAAGCAGAAATCGGTGGTAGCCGAGTTACAGTACTCCGGCCAGGCCCGTTAGAAAAAGATTGCCAGATGCTGGAATCCTGTTTCCTTGCCCTAGGCGAAGCATATTTACCATTTGGGGAAAGACAATTGCTCTGTGGCGCGTCTTAGCCATGGGGCAAAGTCGGGGTGCAGCGAAAAGAAGGCCTCACTGGTATCTGAGCTAATTTAAAGCTTGCCTCATCACTGACTGGCTGCAAAAATCTATAGAATAGACATCTTCCTGATACCGTATCCTATATGACAGCATTAGAAGCAAACTGAAGCTCAAGAGATAACAGGACGTACCTCTAGAATACCAAAAGGTATAACAAACCCTGCCGGGCGCTTCCAGACTGCAAGGTCAAGATAACGCCACAGTCATACCGTCGCCCAGTTCACTGTTGTGAATGTCCCAAACCCACCCGATTCATCCCATGTCCGTGACCCGTGACAGAGCAAAAAAAGGAAAGAAAGACGGGAACATGGTTGCCACAAAGCACTTGTGCGTTGACTCACACATGGCTAAACGATAAATTGGACATGAATGTCCTACAGCACCTGCACATTGATTTGTGCAGGCGGGGAAGGGGGACAAAGAACAAGATGTACCTGCCGAAATGAAAAAAGAAAGGAATAACCAGAGCATGGATACTCCAGAGCACTTGTGCATTGACTTGCACAAGGCCAATCAAAACAACAGGACAAGAGTATCCTCTAGCACCCATACATTGACTTGTACAGGGCGGAAGAAAGATGACATGATAAAAGCATGTACTTCCAAACTTGCGGAGACGAAGAGAAAAAACCGGGGCATGATTGCCCCAGAGCACTTGCACGTTGACTCGCACAAGGCCAAAACAGTGGCATTTCTATAGCGCCTGCACATTGACTTGTGCAGGGCTGAAGAAAGATGACAAGAGAAAAGATTGGGGGCGCCAGAACACTTGCGTGTTGACTCACACAAGGCCAAAACAGTAAACCAAACATGAGTATCCTACAGCATCTGAAAATCAACGCGTGCAGGGTTAAGGAAAGATGACAATAACGTACTGGTCATTACTTGTACAAGTTTGGCTGTGGAGACAGTGAACCATACAACGCCCAACTTATAAGAGAGAGTAAAGCTCAGACATGCTCCCCAGTGAATATAAGTAGCAAAAAAGCAAGATATTGATTCAGTTCGTGATGTAGCTTTAAAGGCTACGAGACGCTAGGAGATGGCAAAAAGGACGAAGGAAGATGGTAGAAGGAAAGAAAGATGACGTGGCAGCCGCCCAAACCAAGCGCCCATTTGGACCTAGACTTTTCAAAATTCTTTTTCGACTTTACTTCGACTCCTTTGACTCTTTCACACCAGTAAGTCGCCATATATACCCTGCATGACACAGTTGCTAACTTCTATGGCTATTCCTTTACACATGGTCCTCTTGATCCTGCCCTACTTTGCCACTTTGCCCTATTCGCTGCATCCTCCTGGCATGTACAACTGAACAACCTCCTCGGAATGATTTTGGAACACTCTTGAATATGTACGATGCATCGAATTACTAAATGGGTGACGGTGCTTCCGTTTGCATGGTTGAATTCCTGTGACGTCCACTCTTGGTACGTTACCATACCTTGCACAGCATCCTTGTTGCTCACTTCAATGGCAATCTTCTTTCACATAAATCCTTCACCTCAACTCTGCTCCACTTTACTATTTTGCCCTACCTTATCCTCAACCGTGTTGTGCCAAACATCGGCTACTCAACCATGTAACATGCAGGTTTTCTTTTGCATGGTTTCACGATACTCACCTCTGCTGTACAATCCACTCTGGCTGGCAAACAATACGACACATACCACTGAATGATATGTTAGACAACGCGAACGCTTGTCCAGGTTTCCGTTTGAAAAGTGGAACTGCTATTTCCATTCTTGATACACTCGCTGTCATCCACGCTGGTATGCTGCTGTTTCTTGTACATAGCTCTGTTGCTAACTTCAACGGTTGTTTTCTTGCTCATGATTCCCCTTGCAACTGGACTCCACCCTCCCACTCTCCTCTACCTGCCTAACTGCATCCTTGTCAATACATGTATTTTTTCTTGAACACATTTTGGGGTAAACTTCTGAACAATTCATTTAATTGCCTGCCGACGCACTTAACCACCTGGCCTTGAACGTTTCTCAAATGGTCTGGGTGATTTCCAATCAACGTGCACATGTCTTCTCTTCGAACGGCTGGTACTCACTTCAAATGCAATTTTTGAACTCGCCTGTTGCTTATCGTTAGCCACCCTTCAACATCCGAACAAAACAACGTCCGAAAAAAAGATGGTAAATATCACTCCTACTATCACACCTGGTAAGAAGAACCATGTGAGGAAGTCTACGGGCGGTAAAGTCCCGAAAAAGATTACCACCAAGTCATTCAAGCAGACGGCTAAAAAAACTGGAGGCCCTGCCCCGAGATTGCCCATCGGTGCTCCTGCTCCAGCTCCAGCTCCAGACCCTACCCCTCCAGTGCTTGAAAACATGCTGGACAGCGAATTTAACGTGTTGTTCCCCGGGACGTCAACCTCTCTGCCTGAGGGCTCTGCTCAACTTTCCTCCACTGGGTCTTTGCGCCGGTCTGAACGTGTAGCTACAGCAAAACTGTTTTCTCAACCTCAAGTGACTTTTGAAGCGGCGATGCCATCTGAGAAAGATAGCCTTTGCTCAGACATGGAGTTGGATACTAATGGTGAAGATGGTGAAGAAAGAACCAATCTGCAAGAACATGTGAGTGTGATAGTTACTGGATATCTGATTCTAACCGTGTTGTAGCTTTGTGCTGGCTGTCAGGATGGCGGTAACCTCTTGCATTGTGAAGGATATCGCCTTGTCAGGAATGATCCACAATACCGATGTGGTAGATTAGTCTGCTATGGGCCGCCAGATAGCAGGAAATGTATAGAACTATATGACGAAGCTCTCAAGAATGTAGTACAGGATCAGAAGATAGGCTTTGTATGTCCACCCTGTTGGCAGTATTTACACCAGAAGACAAAGTATGATTTGCCATATGAGGTCATTTCATTTCCTGTTCTCAATGTTCAAACTGATCCTTGTATTGTTAGGGGTTTTTCAGAAGAGATGACCAAAGCACAGTCACTTCTGCAGTGAAAATGATACATTCAGTTCGGGCAAGCTTCTTCTCAAAACTCGAGCTAGTGCCCATGGCCATGATTTCTATTGCCTTAGAGGGAATGGCTACAGAACCATTTTCAATGACTCTGATAGAAGTCGAGGGGTACTATCTGGCTACTCCGACTCCCTGTATCCATGCTTCACTCACGTTTGATTTCTCTGAGGGAAAACGGCAAAAATATGACACAAGTTTTGCAAACATGTTTGCAATGTTAAAGCAGTAAGTAAATTACGAGGTCTTTTCCATATCTAATATGAATTTATTTAAAGATACAATGTCAAACGTGTTGTTGTCTTTTTTACTACCCATTCAACCCCTGATGGTGACTTGCATTTCATTCCCAACATGGGTGGAGCTGCTTCAACATCAGATGTGTGTGTCCCAGCCATCAGATTTTTTTCATCTTGCTCATTCATTCCTCAAAGTTACTGGAAGCCCTCTTTCCTGCAGAATTTCGAACATTCCTTCAACCTAGTGATGTTGACTCGACACTCTTTATCCTCTCATGCGGAGGGGTTTATGTACAGAAGCAGTCATATGACTGTTTCACGGAACTAGTACGGGCGTAAGTACTGTGTCTCTGCAGTCTGGCACAAAAGGGAATTGATAGCATTTGTGCAGACACACTTTTGAGCGCATCGTAGCTTTTCCAGCACGTGATCTGCAGCCTCTGCAGACAGCTCGATGGTGTCAAGACTTTGTCCGCAGGATATTGCTCCAGCATGAAAGTATTCAGTATGCACTGAAATCCATATGCAATGCGAATCCTTCAGTTGGTCCACACACCAGTATCATCATCTGGCATCACTTCCCTACCCATCCAATCTCTATTGATGTTTCACAAACCCTGCTTACTCAGAAGGCCATCTGGTGCAGCTCTCTGTTGGCTCCTTATGGTGTACGCATCACTGAAGCTCAGTGCCCCTTTTGCCGCTGTCTCAGAAATGGTAAAACCAGTTTCGCTGCATCCACTGACCAGAATGGCCAGAAGTTTCTGGTTGTGAAATGCACAGCCAGACTTCAGCCGCCCGCACCAGGCTCTATTGTATCCAATCCTTGTAAATCAGTGTTGATACCCCTCATCGGCTGCTATGCACTCACCCCCCTTGGAAGTAAAAGTGGAATTTGGGAGGTACTAAACTATTATTGGACTGATTCAGAGGGCCAATATTCATACCCTTGAAATATGTGGTTTTTTCTTGCTAGAATAAATTGAACAGGTGGAAAATGTGTTACTATGGTAGTTAGGGTAGTTCCGGGCGTGAGGAAGTTCTGATTTTTGGTTTTTGTTTATTTCTGAGCTTTCAAGTCATTGGGTACACTCAAGACTTTTTATGTGTATTGATTGATTGATACTTCACTGCATTTTACATTTTGTAGAATATGTTCTCGAAAGATACTCATCAAGAAAAAATATTTATGGCTGGGAGTGAAGCGTGATTTTGCCCAAAGCCCCAGAAACAGTAAGTATAGGCTATATGAGCAGGAACCAGAGTACATATCCACATTCAAGATGTTCTTGAGAGTATTTAGCCCGAGTTTTAAAGAGATCGGAGTCAAATTGCACCCTCGATGAATGAGCGAAGATGAGGAGGTATGCCTAGCGTGACACCTAGGTGTATGCCGTAGTGCGGCAAAGTGACCGTCGTTCATCATCATACCAAAAGGATCTTTCGCTCTAGCCCTGCCACATGCCGAACAACAGCGCTCGACGGCTTCACTGTGACATATGTGTGACCAATCTTCAGAACTTCCTAAATTCTCCTCGGTCGTTGTCCGCTGTCTCACTCGTCCTTCAGGAGCTCATGGAAGATTTATACTGGACCAAGTACTGTAATCCTAACTTCCCTGTCTAATAATAATTTTGATATGACAAGAAATGCGCACAGGAAAAAAAAATTTCAAAGTATCAGAACTTCCTCAACTACCATAGTACGTCAAACTTGGTGTAGTCACTTCCACATCCATCCCATCATTCTTGAAGCTCTCCAAGCTTTGTCTGAATACTTTAAGCGCAGCTGCCTTGTAACTAGGGGAGACTGGATAAATTAAATGAAAACTTCGTAGGCAAACACACTGGCCGTGGTCAGGAACCACTTCAAGTCGATTGCTTTCCTGACTAGAGAACCTTCCGGGCTTTGGTGGGAGTGAAGATGGTCTCCATCGCGAACGCAAGAGTTTTAACAGGAGTTTAGGGCGGGGTCGAATGAATAGACGAAGTTTCGTTAGGTTAGGGAGCACGCAAACTCCCTCAGGAATCTCGGTATCATCCTCTTTATCATCCTTGTCAAGATTAGCTTCGTCTTCTTCGCTGTCGGGGAGGTCGTCTAACCCGCCCCTATCCTCATCCATCACCCCCATATCAGCATCAGATGTTTGAGGAGCGATTAGAGATTTCAGAATCGGGTAAACAGTACCTTTCTGACCCCACCTCTCTCCGACTTGTAATTCTGTGAGCAAGGGCATGTAGGAAAACATGTGTTTGATTGATAATGACTCCACACGGAGACTGAGACTCAGCGAAGTCAGATTGGTGGGACTGCGCTCAAGCATGAGGCACACATTTTTGATGTCATACCAGGCTAACCCATATTCATCACTAAGATTCAAGCTTGTGAGCTGATCGAAGTCAATGCCCGGAAGGAGGGTAGATATCACGCTTCGCCTACCGTGGGCGGTCGACAGTTCAAGCTTGTTAGCATTGCACTTGTACGCTGGAGTCGGTAGATCAGGACCTCTGGCCAGCCCGTAGAGCACTATGTCCTGTACGTTTGGACAGTGGGAGATGACCCCCAAGGCAGATTCACAGGACATGTCGGTCAAAACGAGACGGGTGATGGTTGGTCTCGGAAACTGGAGTTCGAGACCTCGTTGATTGACAGTAAGCGATTTGAGATTTGCACATGTCATCGGAAAGTCAGTGTCGTCTATTTCATCATCGCCCATTCCTAGAGTCAAGGATTTCAGCGATGGAAGCTGCGCACCATTCTTGATTAACGGCTGAAGCAGGTAGACAGGGAGGAATTGACTGCGAATTTCGACGTGGCGCCAACGATCCGAGTGGAGCAGCAAAGAGGAAATGTATTTTGACGTTCGTGAACTACCTTCGCACTCATTTCTATCATCGAGCTGGAAATCTATGGGACAAGGGTGAGATCGCCCGAGAAAAAGGGGCAATAAGTTGTGAGGACGTGCAAATTCCTTTTCGATCATATTGAATGTAGACCACAAGATAGGCATAGAGGAAACCAAGCTGCGCCATCTATGACACACGCTACTGAGGTTGAGAGTGGGCACGTTGGGCAGAGAGGAACCGTAAAGGTAATTCCTGTCATAGCAGAGATGTTCGAAGATATTACCCAGGAGATCCAGGGGAAGTTTGTGGATTGGAGACAGTATGGAATGGATCAACCTTTTGTTTGCCTGGAGGAGCTGCTTGGAGGCAATGAGTGTATTGCACAGTATCTCTAAGCGGTCAATCTCTTTTTGACATCGATCTAGCTCTATCTGTGTATCCCCTAGAAGCTTATCATAAGCAGCGCGCTCTGAGCCAAAAGGATAGTATCCAGCGCGGACGCAAGATAAGTTTTCAGACTGGAGTTGGTGCAGATTGAGTTCTAGAGAATCACCGCATTTGACACATAACTCCGTTGAGACACATTTCTGGGGCCAAGTATGCTGGGCAACAGATCCTACATGATGACCGGTCATAGGAAAGAATTCCAGTTAAGTATCAAACTCTGACACTCACCGTCCAAATCATCGGAAGGAAGGGCGTCAGTCAAGATCATCGAGGTCAGTTTTTACCCACTAAAACCGATGAGCCAAGTTGTACCATTGAAGTCCTTACTAAGTAAAGATTTTCACACGCCACCATGTTCAGAAACAAAGGGGTGCATACCAGCTACCATCTTGTTGGAGTGACTTGTGAAGTTGAGAAAATGATTCTGCTGCTATTCTAGCGTGCCGGCCAACAAATTGTCTAGTCTTGGTGCAAATTTGGTTTATCCAAGCAGCAAAAGATGATAATAAGTGCAGAACGTTCACACCACAGAAAACAGCTTTACCTGGAAAAAAGTAAAGGTAAAGGTAAAGGTACAGCAGAAGTAAAGCTACTGCTGGAAAGTAAAGGCACTGCTTTTTTGCAGAAGTAAAGCTCGACAGGAAAGTAAAGGCAAAGTAAAGCTCCACTTCGGCATCCTCCCGCCTGGTCTCTTCATCACGTGCAAGCCCAGTGGCCGTTAGCAGAGTCCAAGACTCATCCATCGTACCTTCCCTACTAATCAGGTCCTAAAAGAAATAATTAACTATGTACATTCATGGACAATAATACAAGCATAGTTGAGCCGAGACTAAATCCCATATATCGAGACAAAGGGAAGACCATAAAGTATATCGGAGACGATAGCCGCAGATAATTCCAACGCCTTCGATAAGAACTGAGCTTAGAGCTATGTACATGCGGAGGAAGATACATTGGCGGGGGCTGACAATGCAGATGACAGTCGGGAAATCAAGACCATGTCAAAGAGGAAAAGGTGAAGGATTCAAGAGTCGGAGCACAGAGTTGCAAGGAGCTTTATATGTATCAATTCCATACTATGATTGTGTATCCTAATCCGACAACAGAAAAGAAAACGTCGAAGTAAACAACGAAGCGTGGCATACTCACCACCCGTCACGTGAGTCCTGGCCGGCACGGACAGTCCTACCGGCTTCGCCTTTACAGTTGAACAAGTAAAGCTTCTACTTAGTTGGTTAATCTCAGTGTCCGTCCACAAGGCTCACGTTCGCCATCAGTTTTCGCCAGCACGTTACACTCAAGCATAAACGCATTACACCACCATGGTCACAGTAATTTAGCAAATAACATTGATTCATAGATACACAATACAACACAGTTGTACAAAATTTGAATCTAAAGTGATAGAGCTACACAGACATAATGTATGTAGTATGTATAACATCATATTGTGTGATAGATGAAGAAAAGTGTGAAGTCAGTCCTACAAAGAATAACAATAAGTGTGTCGTATTACAGTGATTGGATTTGAGGACAGTCAGAGAAGACTCGGTCGAATTCCTATTATCGTAATCCACGCCGCAGCGTTGCGATAACAGGTTGCCCTTAGAGCTAGAGAACAGAAGGAGGAGAATAAAGATACGTGATTCATATGTATGAAACACGATGGATAGAGCAGAAAGGAGAAGGGTGTTTGGCGGTTGGACTCCATACGATGTGATCGTTTGGCAGTCGCAACGGGGGATATGCAATGTATCCCGCCGCCAGTGTAGTAAGGTTGATTCCACTAGAAGATAATGACCAGGAGAGAGGGTCATTATTGACTGAATCGCATGGATGAACAAAGACCAAACAATAGTGAAAAGCAGACCCGGTATGGAACACGAAACGCGAACGCAATGAAGAAGAAAGCCGAACAGACAACGGATTCAAAATGGAGACCACGGACAAGCACCAGAGACCACAAAGGGGAAAACAAAGCAAAGAAAAAGAGCTGTTAGCATGTAAATAGAATAGATGAAAGACATGCTACTCACAATGATTGATACAAGGCTTCAACATGAAAGGGCAGACCATCCTTAACTTATTGAAAGAAACATACAACCAAAGAGACACAGGAAGAGAAGACAAGGGACGATCTCGAGGGGGGATTCATATAAAGGGGAGAGCGATGAGGCTTATGATCCTCCACGGCCTCTCGTCCTCGCTCTCGTCGCCCTGGTGTCCGTTCCACCTCTCACAGCTCGACTCCTGTTTGCCCTCGTTCCCGATTTGGCTTGCACCTGAGCAGACTGCACAGAAAAACTGCCTCGCGACCGAGGCACGCGGGTGGTCCGACGTTGTTCAGTTCCAGTTGCGGCTGGACGTCGTTCACGAAGGTTGTATCGTCGGGTTGGTGGAGAAGGAGGGGGAGGTGGTGTTGATGAACCGGAAGGCAAGTTGTTGTCAAGACCCTGGGAAGGAGAGACTGGTCCTGGAGGAGTGGTTCGTCGGCTTGGAGGTGAAGGTGAGTCTGGCGACACCACCCGCTGTCGTTTCAGTGGCCGACTTGGTTCATGTTCGACGGCGACCTCGGATGCAAGTCGGGTCCTGGGAGAGCCAGGAATAAGTGAATGGAGGGAGGGAAGAGTTAGTTCAGCCGTTGATGGTGGAGGTGACGCGAGAGGATCGGAATTAGATGATAAAGACCTTTTGGGCCCAACAAGGTCTTCAGCTGAAATCTGAGCATGGAGATCAAGCATGTCTATTGAAAGATGACTGGTATCCTTCCAATGGAGTGAGCCATTTGGGGTGACCACTGGCGTCTTGATGTATGGCTCGGATTCTTGCGAGGTTATGTATTCCAGTGGTGGTAGCGATTGCGAGCCATCAGAGTACTGGGATGAATAGGTACTCTGTTGTGATTGCTCTGGGTCCTGAAGATCCTGTACAACCCTCTGCCTAACCAGCCCACCCAAACCTCTGCTCAATCCTGCACCCGCCGTTGAGATTGATGCTCCATCACCTACATTGGAAACTCCATTCCCTGCTGCTAATCTATCCAACCAAAGTTTATGGCTCAGTGGTGTTGGTTGTTTCTGAATGAGCGGTGGCTGGAATGGTGGTGGCTTGTATGGCCGAATCGGTGGCAGTTTGCTCTCGTACCCGAAATCCCGGATTTTGACTCCGAATTGAGCTAGCTCCTCTGGTGTGGGACCGGGAGCCTTCCTTGAATCATCATGGTAGTATGGCTCTGACTTCTCCTCCTTTAGCGGCCGAGCAGTCGAAGAGCTTGCTGTTGTTGCAGTAACAGCAGCTGACTGGTTTGGTTGTTGGGATGTGGATGCCTGAGCCTCTCTGCTAGCTTCCCCAGTTGAGTTCATTGTGCAGTCGTTCTCCTTTCCGATGGTCGAAGAGGAATTATGTAGTGATAAGACTCCGGCCGAAGGAAAAGCAGAGGTGAAACTTGATAAAGAAGCCGATCTAGAGAGGACAGTAGTCATGAACTCGCTAGTCGTCGTAGGGCGTCGTAACAAATCCGTGGGGTTAGCAGGGAAGAGAGGCGAATGGGGGACGGTGGTAGTGGTAGAAAGTCAAGCGTAGTTAATTACACAATGGCCATTCCTTTGAGAGATTTAATCTTTTTTCGCTAGAACAATCATCGTGTGACACGTGAGCGAAAAGATGACTCAATTCAGCGCTTATCAGTCAATTTTCCTTTTTGGGGCTGAGAATTCTTCGCAATATACTACTGCGAGTCGAACTTTGACCAGCTATTTGAGCTTTTGTGGCTTTTTGTGGCTTTTAACAATGGCATCCGAACATCATAATTGCTCGGTAACGTGGACCATGGTAATTAACAGGATGAGTACAATAGTATGTAGCATAATTGCTGAGGCTCAGGCTGTTACTCATTGACCTTCCGTTGCCCACGAAAATTCATCAAGGACCCGTGTGAAAGGTCCAAAGCTATACCGGAAGAGGGATCCCACAGTCCGCCCACAGCTGACCCACAACCGCCCACAGCACATTCCTGGTAGCGATTGAGAAGTGACCTTTTGATCAAGACAGCAGTCCGCATACCGGGAGCTTCCCGCCCACACAACGTGCTGATTGCTGCTTTCCGCCTTGGGCTCTCTGACTCAATAATTCGTGGGGAAGACAGCGCTTTACACACATTCGCGATGCTTCTTTACAAAATTAACATTCATGAGCTATTCAGACGAGCGATGCCAACTGATGCCAAGAATTGTTGAAATGAGAATTGCGATTCAGTCATTCATGCTGTCTGCAGGTTACGAATACCTGGTCCAGTGCGAAACATCTAAGCCCAAAAATATACATGAGCATGCAAGTAGATATATGTAGCAAAAGGAGAGAAAGAGAAAGTCTCCGGAAATAGAGTAGTATTGAAGAAGTAGAAGAACTCGGCCAGGTACTTTTGATAAAGTTCACAAATTTGGATTGCAAGGAGATATGACTCGAAGAAAGATAAGGAACGAAGGAACGGAAGTGCGCAAACCATTCAAGTACATGAGAAAAGAATGAACATTCCCCCAGCGCAAAAAAATGGTTTTTGCCCTGCGTCTTCGAGGGATGAACGATCACGAGTACCAAATCGAGATCAGGACGCATGTTCGAAAAGCTTCAGCTAGATGACTCTATGGCCTCTCTTACACTCATGCCGACCACCTTCAGTACCCTTTGTCTATACGACGCCCAATCCGATTGCTCCAACATCATAGCCAACCCACCAGGAATATCAACATCCAACTCGACCATGCTCAATTCTGCTATACATTGGACCGGCACTGGCACTGCTATTGCTATTCCTAATTTCCTCGGAACCGCCCTGGACTCGAGGACATCAAGCAACTCTTCAAACTCCATCTGGACAGGAGGTCGCGGGAAATACAGAGAAAAGCTCGTAAGTCGTGGGAGCAAGACGCGATGGCGCTGATCATGACCTTTTCCTTTTTTTATCCCGTATTCACTACTAGCAATTTCACGTTGCGTGAACGTGGACTGAGATTTAGTAGACTCCGATGTCATTCGAGCCCTCGGTACCCTCAATCGCCTAAGCATCTCGCCACCTTCACCTCTTAGTTCCCCCAAATACGATCTCGGCCCCCACGCATGTCTGCCCAGTTTTAGCTGTCTCGCTCCGGCATATGAGTGAACAGCTCAATGAGCTGCCTCGATGTTATTTCTACCGTCGAAAGAGTGAAGTGTTCCAATCCACTGAAGCTTTCTGGTCGACTCAAATTTTCTAATCCACCGCACGAGAAAAATCGCTGACGATGCAAAAATCCAATGATATCGTTCACCACTTGTTCATGAACAACCTTCGAGGTAAGCTTCCCTCCTGTTAACGAGAGTGTCTTCAATGATGGTGTACGTCGCATCCAGTTCGTGAGCGGAGGTTGATCAGTGGCCAGAGAGATACTGAGGGTATGGAGACGTGGAGCGTCTATTGCAATATTCTCAGGTGGGGAATCCGTTATCAGAGGAAGCAGTCGGGGAAGTAGTAAAAGTGCTATTCCAGTCGTAGATGTGGCTGTAGTTGTGGTGGAGTTGAGATGTAGGCGAAGCTCCTAATATAACTCTTTCCACTGCTGTCTCCAAATCGAGCGCAGCTGGAGCTGGAAGCGCAAGAGCGGGAAACCGCTCTTGCTCAACCTCCACTCTTTCAAGATTAGAGCAAAATTTGAGAAGGGTGTATAACGTCGGTAAGGATGCACTCCCTGTCAAGATCCGAATTTGTGAGTAGGGGAGGTGTGGAAGAGGACGGCGTTCTATTTCTCCTTCCGAAACTTCTCCGTGGTCGAGGTCTCCATTGATACCGTCCACAACATCACTGAGAACGGCATTGGAAGACTCTGACTGAGAATCACACACAGGCCACCATCTCATCTTCACCACCCTCAATGTATGCAACTTCGGTGAACGCACAAACGATGGAAGACAATATTCATCCTGCTCAGTTGACCCAGTCGAATCACACTCCGAAGTGAGTTCTTCCAAAATTGGATACCTCAAACCCTTCAGGAACTGTCTCGCAGAGAGACACGGTGCCGCAGAGGGAGAGGTTGACCCGATAGCGATGTATGCACTCTGCCACCTATCTGAAACATCAAACAACAAACCCGCTGCTGCCGCTACGGGATTGGCCGGCAGAATGGTGATATGGACGTGGAGAGGGGAGCCTTTAGAGCGGAACAAGGCCAGTCTAGTGTAGTGCGTTAAGTTGATGTAAGACTCGAATGGATCTCGCTGTGACCGATGGCTGGATAAGGATTTGGATCTGTCTGACGTGTTATGAGCATTCAAATTATAGTAACCATAAGTAGCTATACTTAGTGGATGATTTAGTGTGATTAGTGCGGATTAGTGCTATTAGTGGATGATTAGTGATGATTAGTGCGATTAGTGGCTGATTAGTGATGATTAGTGATGATTAGTGAATGATTAGTGTGATTAGTGGCTGATTAGTGATGATTAGTGCGATTAGTGGCTGATTAGTGATGATTAGTGAATGATTAGTGTGATTAGTGGCTGATTAGTGATGATTAGTGCGATTAGTGGCTGATTAGTGATGATTAGTGGATGATTAGTGAATGTTAGTGCGATTAGTGGCTGATTAGTGCGATTAGTGGCTGATTAGTGATGATTAGTGGATGATTAGTGATGATTAGTGCGATTAGTGGCTGATTAGTGATGATTAGTGTGATTAGTGGCTGATTAGTGATGATTAGTGCGATTAGTGGATGATTAGTGACGATTAGTGTGATTAGTGGATGATTAGTGTGATTAGTGCGGATTAGTGCGATTAGTGGATGATTAGTGATGATTAGTGCGATTAGTGAATGATTAGTGACACTCGGGATTTGGAAAAAAATCCGTCGAGCAGATTTACCTTCCGAAAATCAGCTTGTATTTCACGTAGTACTGAATTTCAGACGATATAGTATATTTTGAGCTGCAAGCTAAATTGAGAGTATCGGTAGTAGGTACAGGAATCTATTATTGTCGTTTGCATAATAGTTCGCACGACAACGTTTCTACATCATTTGAGCACCAAATTTCGGGGATCGATAACTCGACAAATACTTGTACGATTACCATAATTTTAAGTGCGTTTCAAAGCGAGCGTTTGATGGTGCACAGGGCACCATATACTCAGATTTTGTAGAATATAATTTTACAATATTCTTATCTATGTGGTTGAATCTGACAGTGTGCGAAGGATTGAGCTCAACTGCATTAGTGTACAAGCATAAAAACTAGATGGAGACCTTCCTCAAATATATCTTGAGCGCAGCATACAAGAGAATGGCCATGGAAATCAATTCACTTTGTTGAGTGACAATTTCCAGAGTTGGTGTTAGTGTCACTTGCAGGCACACTGTGCACATATCAAAGAGAACTCTACAAATTTGTAGTAGTGCCCTCAAGACATATCTAACAAAGATTCCCATATAGTCTTTATACCTTTATACTTGTATACTAATGCAATCAAGCTCAATCCTTCACACACTGTCAGATTCAACCACATAGATGAGAATATTGTAAAATTATATTCTACAAAATCTGAGTATATGGTGCCCTGCGCACCATCAAACGCTTTGAAATGCACTTGATATTATGGTAATCGTACAAGTATTTGTCGAGTTATCGATCCCCGAAATTTGGTGCTCAAATGATGTAGAAACGTTGTCGTGCGAACTATTATGCAAATGACAATAAGCTGAAAACTAGCTGAAACTTCAGCTATCCAATGAACTGTAGTTTCGTACTGAAGTTCCAGCATAATGGCCCGCCATGGTTGCGATCCACGTGCTGAGCAGGTCGCTGCTGCAAGGGGCATGCTGTGTTTCTGGAATGGATCGTGAATTGCAGAAGACATGGAACGCCAGAAGGCCTGAGGCGTATGTTTCGCAGGTGCTGCTGGCTAGGCCATTGACTAAAACATGTTGGACTCGTTGCGTGAATTCCTCTGGTAGGGCGATTGGGTTTCCACTATTATCTTGAAAGGAACGCTCACTAATTGGTTTCCATAGAAGAAGGCGGTCTTTGGCAGCGCAGTGCGGGCGGAGCGAGGAAGGTAAAAGAGATAGATTTGTAGGGTAAGCCCTGGTTCTGGTATTTACATTGTGTGAAGGTATGTTACTGGTAGGTGTAATGCTAGGGTATAACGAAGTAGCGTGGCGATTACCATAGGGACTGGAAGATATTGAGCTAGCGAGCGTTTTCTTCGAGTTGCCACTGCTCGTAAGAAAGGCGTTCGGTTCGGCGTTGGGGTTCAGCCTGTTTTAGAGGGCGTCTGTCAAAGCATCGGTGCTGAAGCTCTGCTGGAGTTTCAGGGGAATCGAAGTCGACAATAAGGTGTGTGAGGGGGCTTGGGATTGGGATACGAGGGAGGAGGAGGTGGCTGGGGCCGATAGCACCACGGGAGAATTTGTCGGCGGGGTTATCTTCACTTGGGATGTATCGGGTGTGGACTCGGATATGGCGTTCATCAACAAGCTTGTGTACGTTTCGGAAAAGGTCGTTGACAGGTCGATTTCTGCTTCTGCCATTCCACCACCCCTCAACAACGCCTTCATTGTCTCCCCAGATTTTATATTCATGGCCTGGGGAAGAGAATTCAGCGACGATGATGACAGTGAGGTAGAAAGCCACCGCTTCTGCCCATCCAATGTCACGCTCTCTCTCATTGGTCCCTCGCCATCCTGGGAGGAGTCGATAAGATCTCCAGTGGCCGCGTATGAAAAGGCCAATGCCAAAGCTGCTGCTGGCGTCTGAGAACGCTCCGACATCTACTAAGTTGACAGGGCCGGGAATCGGCGATGAGATTGGGGAGGACAGAATAGATATCCACCAGTGGAGGTCGTTTATCCAGCGGCGTGGTGGGCAATGAGATGTGAGAGGTGGGTGGTGGCTTAGGTCAGCCAGAAATTTTTCAAGCTCGATTAAGTAAGCTCTCCCAATCGAGAGCACCAAACTCACATGTGATAGCTTCCCATATAGGCTTGTTACCTGGTCATTGTTGTGTCGTGCTCTATGTTCCCAAATAAATAGCTCATTGAGGTATTTATGCCGTTTCTCTGTGGGAACAAGCACCGTGCGCGAATCTAGCTGCCATTCTAAGCCGAAATACACCGGGTTGTGGCCAAAAGGGATGTCTTTCTCAGTAGCCCAGACATAGCCAAGGGCGGACGATATCACATCGATGTCGCAGAAGGCGTAGTTGAAGGCCTTGTCCTCATGAGAACGTGGTGATGCACCTGATAGGTTTTGTATTGGGAAGCGGAAATCGTCGTCGAATTCCTCTTGTAGGCCGCTTGGGAGGGAATGCCCCTTGTAAAAGATACGCGCACCTTTGTAATGAGCACCCCCCGCTGCAATGGTTCGTTCTTGGAGTTGGTGGCGGAGGTTGTTGTATTCCTCCAGGTAACATATCCTGATGCGCAGCCATAGGTGGTCGTCAACCCACTTGGAGACTGGTCCTAAGCCCTGCGCTCTGCTGATGTCTAAACCTGCATCTGCTATGTGACCGAAGACCCCCCCTGAGGAGCGGAGTCCAAACATGGCCCTCAGGTCTATGCAAAAAGAGTCATCCCCTACTCGGGTGGCCAGCGCCGGCCACTGCGACGGGTGCAGCGGTGTGATTCTGTACGCTTCTGAGATGTCCCGTACGGCCCCCTGCGATCCTGGAGGGAGGGTCCATATCAGGCGACATGTGTTGGCAAAAGTTCCCCAAAGGCAGGGGTATAAGGATGAGTCAATGTGCGAGTTTACCGATGATATTAGATTCGAGGTGCCCGGAATTTGGGTAGGGTGGTACGGGTATGATAGATTCTGAATGAGGCGATGCTTGTTTGGATTGCTTGGTTTAGGGATCATGGATATAGGAGAGGTTTGGAAAGGGCCAATTATACCCTCTAGTTCGGTGCGCGAGAAAGGTCCGATCCATCTGCCTTGGGATAGTTCGTTTTTTATGACTGCGTGAAAATGTGCAAGTGATTGTGGGTCGTCGAGGCGATTACGGGGGGTATATGTGCAAGAAATGGCTGGGGCGCCGACATTAAAACCATGTTTTATAGATTCGATTAGGGTGGGGTATTTAGAGGATAAGTTGAATTTATGTAAGTCGCTCTCCCATTCATCTACCCGGAGCGGCGTGGTTGCTCTACTGGCCGTCAGGGCACTCTTCAGCGCCGTGGTTGGAGCTTGCGCAACCTGAGCATCGATGTTTCTTGGGATGGTTCTCTTCCGTGCATCCGTTAGGGCGCTGCCAGTTGGCGCATACCTCCAGCCCTTTGTGGATGCCACTGGAGAACTCAAGTCTCTTGTTCCCGTTCCAGTTGCACATGGGCTTCCGTTTCCCATTTCAGATTTCCGCTCTCGAGCAACGCCGCACGTCGTGTTTATCTCTGCAGAGGCAACGGTGGCACCGAGGTAGGCGTGGTTGGTCTGCTTCTCGAAAGGAACGTTGGAAATCTGTCGGGAGCTGCAGGGGAAGGTCTGCGAGCTTGAGTGTTGGGTACGGGTTTGTTGGGTACGGGTTTGTGCGATGAGACTTTCTGAGGGGTTGAGGGAAAGCTCTGCGGGCTAAGGGTGCTCCTGGTGCATTGGCAAGGGGTGCGCCCGGGTGCCTGTGAAGGAAACTGGTTGCGGTGCTCAGGTCTATAAAATTAGGGTACGTTGGGGGAGAAGAGGCGGTGCAGGGTGTGGTGTAGCGTTAAGTGTAGCGGCGAGTCGTGATTCGTGGCATGGTGGAAAGATAGAGGGTGTGGTGAGACCGTGGCGTAGCGTAGCAGTGTAGTGTATTGTAGCATGGGTGTAGCGTAGCATGGGTGTAGCGTAACATGGGTGTAGCGTAGCATGGGTGTAGCGTAGCATGATTTAGCGTAGCGGGGTGTAGTGTAGCGGGGTAGCGGGGTGTAGTGTAGCGGGGTAGCGGGGTGTAGTGTAGCGGGGTAGCGGGGTGTAGTGTAGCGGGGTGTAGTGTAGCGGGGTGTAGTGTAGCGGGGTGTAGTGTAGCGGGGTGTAGTGTAGCGGGGTGTAGCGTAGCGGGGTAGCGGGGTGTAGCATATCAGGGTGTAGCGTAACATGGTTTGGGAAAAGGACTTGTTAGCATTGACTGGTGTGGGAGACATCTTTTCCTGGTGACTTACCCTTTAATGCCTTCTTGTGGTCTAAATCTCTGATTTCGTCTCGGCATTCTTGGATGATCTCGTTTGCAATCACTGCCAGGTCGAACGGTCTCTGCTGTTTGTTTTCCATAAACCACGCTCTGTGCATCTTGGCATGGTATAAAGCAATGACACGTTCACCGCCTACTTTCCTTAGTTCCGCGTGCATGTCGAGATTTGCGTAGAAACTTGCGAACATTTGCACGAACTTGGCGGGGTAGCCGCCGGTAGGTAGGGCCCCCAAGAAGGCGCTCTTGGCGCGCTGAACGTCAGCCCAAGAGAGGTCTTCGTCCGGTTTTACTTTGGCGGATGGACGGGTTGAGTGTGTTCCGAGGAGGGTCAAAGCCTGGGAGTCGTCAGACGATGCTAGTTTGAAACGATTTGATTCGACTGTGCTTCGGTCGCGATCTGCCTCCTTGAAAGCTTCCGGCGTGAAATACCACAGTTCTACGTAGTCACGGTTAGCCATCTTTCTTTGAGCGTATGGATGAAGGAGCATAGGAAGGGACGCGAGGCCTTGACCTAGTTGGAAATCATATAAAGGAACCCTCTTCTTCTCCCTCTCTTGAGCCAGCTCTAGTTCCTTCTTCTTCAGATCGTCTTCCTTCTGTTTGTCCTCAGCTTCTCTCTGCCTTTGGATCTCGTTCTCTTGTTCTTCGCGCTCTTGGGCTCTGGTTTGGAAGTCCAATCTATGTGCTTGGTTATCTGCCTCCCATGCTTCTCTGAGTTTCTGGGAAGCCTCCTCGTTTGTCGTTACGTTTGGCGTATTTGGGTCAGCAATGATGGAGTTTCGAAGGCTGGCGAAGCCTGGGCTGTCGAAGTTTGGGCATGGGATCAAGCTCGGGTCGATTTCCATGGGTGAAAATATGGGAAGTAGGTTATAGAGAGGATTCGAGTAAAGACCAGTGAGGAAAGATTGTTTTGAATTGCGAGAAAAGGAATGTTCTACGCTACTGTGCTACCGCTGTCTTCCAGGACACGCGATGGCGGTGATGGAGAAAAGGTTGACATCCGCATCACGTGCCTGTCCAAAGTCTTTAGATAGGACAAGAGGCGAGACTCTTCCCGAGTCAGATATTTTATCCTAGATAAATCTATATATATGTAATTCAGGTTTTGGCTGGAGCTTGGCTCCGCGCCTCCTCCCCGTAGTACAGTAGATGGCGAGGCCCGGACCCACCCAAATAGAGCTGAAGCTCCCATAGAAGGGAACTCGACATCTACAAAGGTCCCGAAACCCCCAAAAAGAGCGTAGGTCCCAGTAAGATAACAAGATTGTATTAGTCTGTAATATGAATATCAATGTTACCACCTGAATTTACGATGGAATTCGGAATGTTCTGCGATTTCCTTTACTGTCCATATACGCAAATACTGCCAAATCTCCGGGAACCAACGCGTTTTTCTGGAGATGTTTTCGCATGGCATCGTTCGGGCATAGTGAATCGTTGCGTGCTGTGATAACCACTGTAGTCCCTACTTCCTTTGTAGTCTTTGTCCATGGAATATGAAAACTCGCCGATCTGGAACCATCGCGATGGGAATGGAATTGAATGTTGGCTAAAAGGCGGGAAGCATGGAATTTCGAATTGAACTTGTTACGGGATGGAATAGTAAGTTCGCCTAAGCGGCGACAACCAAAGAAAGCGGTCAAAGCGAGTGCCCAAATAGCGCAGTGGAAAGGAATACGTAGGTCTAGAGCCGAATAAAGAGCCAAAAGATGAGCCAGAGTGATTGGAGCACGGAGACTCGGAGGCCGTTTATAGGCAGTTCCTTGCTTGTTAGCACTGACACGAGCCATCTGGACCCATCTTGAATCACCGCACCAAGGAGCGTCGTGGTAATCATGCCATGCTTTCAATCCTGATAACCAACCTTTGATCGTACCTCCTGAGACCTTCCCTACATGCTCGCCTATAAACGCCGTGACTAAATAATGGTCTGCGGGCATTCGGTCTGATTCAGGAATATTAGATTTGTCGCAAAATTGAGTGAAACGAAGGATTCCTGCGCCATATGTGGTTTTAGTGCAATCTGTCATGGCCATGTTTAAAGCGTTATGAATACTATTAAGAAACTCTTGAGAATATTTGTCATTAACCGTGCGTTCTCGATCCAACGAGTATGGTGTTTTCCAAGCGTGTATTCGGTCTCGTGCCAATACTCGAGGGCGCAGAGAATTATCTTCAATCTTGCAACCTCTTTGAGGCGTCCGCCGGTATGTATCTGGTGTTGATTTATGTGTAGGCAAAAAATCCTTTGGAGAGGATGTAGTCATCGATGAATTAAGCTTATTAGGTTGTGATAACGGAAGAGAAAATAAGTCGAAAGGATTGTGGGTATAGTTTTTTGGATTTTGGGCTACCGAGGCGCGCGGAACCATGATACCCAAGCCAGAATTTGCTGGCTTTAAATCATTCCATGTACTAAACATAATCTGAAATATTCTCGAGCTCCGATAGGAGCAAAAATGAAAGTGGAAGTTGGTAGACCGGGGAACCCAATTCTCCGCGCGAGATAGGGTCAGCCGGATTCGCCGCTGATGTAACTTCTTTGTTGTCTGAATGAATAATGAGGTAAACATAATTGTAGCCCAAAGAATCGAGAAGATGTGCAAATAATTCGATAGCCACTGTTTCGAGCCAACAGATATCCCTACCGGGAATCTTCCAGTCTGGACGAAGGCGAAAGGCTGCCCAAATCGGATCCACGATCTTGAATTTTTCGATATCAAATGTGCAGACTTGAATTCCCAGAGGGGCGGAGGCAACCTGTATAATATGGAAATTGGATATTTAGATAAATTTCGGAAGTGCATATATGTGACCGCCAATAAGACTGAGTCCAATAAGACCCATATTTCAATAAAATAGTGATAATAGATAGTAGAGCCCAATAAGGCTTGGTCAAATAAGGCCCTTGATAATAATAGATTCTGTATATCCAATGAATAGTTTATTTGGATCCCGTAGGAACCATAAATTCGAACGAAAAGCTACCAGAATCACATCAGGTCTTTGGTTACAACAAAGATTTACGAAGCTCACTCATCACCTGCACTCCATGTTTTAAGTAATCTATGACCACTTTCTTTGTTGGGCTGAATGATGTCTATATCATAGTCAGCCTTTGAGGTACCCTTGGGCCCGACCGGAAGATTTTGGGCCTCCTGATGAGCCTGGGTGATCGTTCCATGTAATTTTTATACTTGTACACTAATGCAATCAAGCTCAATTGTTTGCGCTCAGATTCAACCACAAAGATGACCATATGAAAAATTCATATCTTAGAAGATCTGGCCACATGGTGCCCTCAGCGCAGTCTCGAGCGTTAAAATGCACCCAAAATCATCAAGAAATGTATTCATTGAGATATTGCTCTCAGTACTCAAAATTCAAATTTCAATGTGAAAAAATGGTGCGAGATATTTTGTCTACCTTGGGATTTGAAACCGAGAGCTAATCAGGGCCAAAATTAAGTCACAAAAACAGAGAATACCACTTCACTACTAGGTCATTTTAATATGATGGAGTATAAATAACTATATTCTATGCCATCTCTGCTAAGTCATAACCATCAGGTTAGGGTGTAAAAAGGTGTAAAATCAAAAATCAAAAATCAAAAATCAACCTCGACCCTCCCGCTTACTACTACTTATGGTTGTTAGGGATAAGATCACACAGGGATAGGGTAATTTTTCTGTAAATAATCAATTTATGGCGATCCACGCATTCTGCGGTCCTGTAATTTGGTAGACAAATTGATATAGTAGTATCCTTCATTTCTATCTATTAGAAGTAGGGATTTCTGTGCAATAACGCAAACTGTAGATGAAAAGTATCCATAGTCCAAGCGTGATTTTGAGTCAACATGCCAGGAACAGTAGAACACTCCATTCAAACTGTACATAGAAGTCATGATCATGTTATACAGGTACTTAAGAACTACCACCGTAAATCCGAAGGCAATCGGAGGTTCATTGACTCTGCAATGAACGAGCGAAGATGAGGTGCTCTTCGACGTGACAATCGCACGTTGCCGTTGATCGGCAGTGCGAGGCGCTTTTCTATCCGAAAGACCAAACGACTGTCTTCAATAAACATAAACATTGATCTGCCGAGCACTTGCCGGCTACCGTCTAACGGCTTCTGTGTGACGAAGACGTGACCCGGGGTGCACCTTATCCTTGTTTTGCTCGGTCACTGCCCAACACCTCCAAGAGCAAAAGGAGAGCTCTATAAGTTGGATCTGGACTGTTTATTAGGACTACGAATTGATCTGTCTACTCAGATTTTTAATCCAACAAGTTTTTATTGAGTTATCAAAAATACTGGTAAAAAAGTCTTATCCCTAACAACCATACTATGGTTGTTAGGGATAAGATCTTTTGACCAATTTTCTTAATAACTTAAAGAAAACTTATCGGATTGAAAATCTGAGTAAATAGATTGTTTTGTAGTACTAGAAAATGGTTTACACCCAAGTTATAGAGCTTTCCTTTTGCTCTTGGAGGTGTTGGGCAGTGACCGAGCAAAACAAGGATAAGGTGCACCCCGGGTCACACAGAAGCCGCTAGACGGTAACCGGCAAGTGCTCGGCAGATCAATGAGTTTATCGTCTTTTGTTGGATAGAGAAGCGCTTCGTACTGCCGATCAACGGCAACGTACAATCGTCACGTCGAAGAGCACCTCGTCTTTGTTAATTCATAGCAGAGTCAATGGACCTCCAATTGCCTTCGGATTTGGAGTAATAGCTCTTAGGTACCTATATAATATTGATACCAACTTCTATGCACAGTTTGAACAGAGTATCCTACTGTTCCTGGCATTTTCATTCAAAGTCACGCTTGGACTGTGGATACTTATCATCTACAATTCATAATATCGCACAGAAATCCCTACTTCTAGTATGCAGAAATGAAGAGTACTATTATGTAATGATGGTTATAAGGGCGAGACCGAGCTCTGTTTGCCACAAGACTTGACATTGGATTATGTATGAGGTCTAGGTTATGTTGTATATCCACAAATCCCATCAATTCCTCGCGGCTAGCACAATCTCATGCTTCAACCCAAGAAAGGTTTACTCTATTTATCAATTACGGTGCGACTGGATGATACACTGATTCTTTTGACGAGCAGCCTAGATAGAATTTCTAAAGATTGGAAATGTTTCGTTCCACAACAATGAACGCAAGGACTTACAGTGGAAAGTGGATGCATACCGTTCCAATGTCTTTTTCGTCAATCAAGGCAATGTATTATTCATTCAGAGATACGATAAATATACTACATAATAGGTCTAGAACTTATTTTCTAATGACTTTTCGATATGCGCCATACTGAAATCGAAAGATTTGGGTAGGTGCTTGTTGGATGTCCCCTCCTTCGTGAAAGGAGTTGGAGCCAGATGCTATATCAGGGACATCTTCATTAAGGTGTATCTGATTGGGAAAAATAGATTATGTTAGTTTGACTTTGAATTCGAGAGAATGTGCGTAACGCACTATGATGAGTTCCAAAGTATCTTTCAATCTATTCAGATACTTCTTGGAATTGTTCGCAGTTCTTCTTGCGGTGAGGAACCTGAAAACTGCGTGCCGAGCACAGAAACGGGAAGTGAAAGAAAATATTTCCTGCAGAATTCTGTTGGGACAATATGTGATTTCAATTTTTTCTGAAGGAGGAGAGAACTAACAAGCAAAGCGTCTCCCAATCACTCTCAAGCCGAGGATCCAATTTTCCGTGCGAAATCTCATCACTTATTTTCACTACAGTATGCACCAATGTGCACACATTTTCGCAAAAGACCAAAAAGACGTGTTCCCTGTGTAGAGTTGCCTGAAATAATGATAAGTGGGCTGTTAAATATGAATGTGCCGAGTGGGGGAATGAGGAGAGGACTGATGAGATGGGTAAGTGGAAGAAAGTACTTTTCATTTCGAAAACGGAACATGGTGAGACTTACACGGCCAATTTCCAGATTGTTCAGCGCCAGTGTTGCCGCTTTGTTTTGATAAGGCGAATGCCTGGTATCAACACTCATATCATTGAGGTTGGAGATAACATGCTGGTCTTGTCCTTCTTTCCAGCTCTCCATCGAAACCTGGAGAGCAATTACTTTGACCGGTGACCGAGGCACATTGAAGTAGGCAGTACAGATATCACCTTTTTCAGAGTCAGCGATACAGGGTCTCAGGATGTGATTATATCACATACCGTCTTCTGAGAATGTGAGATAATTTGAGAGACGACGGATGAACTCTTTGGTGGTTGGCACCTCTGTCTCATCCTAGAAACATTCCGTGTTTACATAGATCAATTAATTTTACTTGAAGCTGTAATCGTACCTCGTTTATGACCGCCGACAAATCCTCATCATGAGTCATGGCAATGTCGACTTGGGGAAACTAACAAAGAACATCGAAGTGAAGACCAATTTTTGAGAATCTGACAGCTCACCTGACGTAATATCCAATCGTTGATATCATCCGATGGATGGTACACCTACATGGAATGTTCAGTAGTTTGGATATATAGCATAGGTAAGTGAATACCTGAGCTCTGAAAGGATGAGAGTCACGATCTGACACGTCCTCATCGACGAGGTCAGAGGATGTTCCACCTCCGCGGTGTCCTAGCATGCGTCCCCACGAGCTGAAACTACGAACATTATTTTGACTCTGAAAGATGTCATTGACATCCGGATTCAGTTCAGGAAAGTTGGTCACTTTGATAGATGTTTTAGTGCGAATAACAGGTCGTTGGCGAATGGCTATCTTGAATCCTCGAGTAAAGATGCAACCTGAATGATTGCCAAACGTATCAGATCCACTCTGGACTTCAGCATAATCTCTTCTGGCAAAGCGGTATTTTGGCAGTTCTCCGGCAGTGGGCACAAAATGCATTATTACAGAGCCGACGGGGGCATCAAGAAAACATGCTACACCCCATGCACGCGTCTTGTCACAACCAGTGACCAGGTAGAGATTCTTTGTTCCACGGCTGTAAGGGGGACTATTCGCAAATTGGAACCATTTCTTTGCCCAAATTATCCCGTAATCACGAAATTCATCCCGGCTTTTATGATCGGTCGAAGAAGCACCTTCAGGTAAAATGAGCAAAGCACCTGTGGATCGTCGTGGAACAAACGACATTCCCGCTCCGAATTCGTCAGGTACTCCCCTGCAAAGGGATAAGCTAATTGACAATTGTCTCTTAGCATGCTTTATGACTTACGGGATTTTAGCCTGACTCTGAGGAAGCGGCATCACCTGAATATTGGCCCAACGACTAGAAACATGAGAGCCTGGCGGATACATATCCTGCCATTGACTAATATGTCCTTGGTCGACAATCAGGGGTTCAAAGCCCTCTGGAAGTCCTGCGCTGTTTGCCGGATCATTGTGGGGTAGACATGCATTGAACAGGTAGTCGAAGCCACCTGTAGTAGTGAGAATTCCAACATCCCCGATTCTTACGCCTTTCTTTTTAAACTCTACTGGGATGGGCTGGCTAGGTGCGGGAATCCACAACGGATAGCCTCTTTTCTTGAGCAAGAGAAGCTGCGAATACAATTCGCTCTCAGTGGGGAACTTGGTTCTTGTTAACTGGTTCGAAGATGATGGTGAAGGAGCCGTATTAGATCCAGGAACTGATCCTGGTTGCGATGTGGATGCATTATAGTTGAAGATAGGCTGGTGTAATTGAAACGATGAGGCATTGGCGAACCATTGTGAAGTATCGCTTGTGAAATAGAAGAATGTATCAGAGGGTAATCTATTCACTTGAGATATATACGTACTGCTCAACGCCCACGACGTCTGTCGTCTCTGCCATCACAGGGAGTAGTAAACTGCATCGACATGCGCGTTGGACGCGAACCACAATTAACCACGTTTGACTTGTTTGGCATTGGCTTTGGGTGCAAACAAATTCCGCGCTGACCTCAAATATAACAGTCGTTCGCGAAGTCGCACCATAAAGTCAAACGTGAGCTGATGATGATGAAGATTTTCAAGCATGTATGAGACATTTAGCCCTCATATATGATTCATAGCCTTACAGTCATTATTTGCAGAACATAAGGCGCGGCGGAAATTTTTCGATGGCAATCAATCTTCCGGGCAATCTTCCGGCCCCAATCTTCCAGCACGCTTACAGCTCTCAGTTTTCAGTATCTCTCACATATATTTGATATAGCCATTGCTCTTGCTTGTGTATCTACATGCTCATGTAAATTTTATGACTTTCCGCAATGTTTGAAATTATAAGTAATATTGGTGAGTCACCGAGCTTTCTTAGTTTCCAATTCCATAATATAATTGATCTCACTCTTTCCCATGCAAATTAATTTGGACATTTATTTTGGATAGTGAGGAAAGCTATAAAAATTACATAGGCATGTAGATACTAGCAACTATAATGGCTATGCAAATTATATCTGGGAGAAAGTAAGAAGTAAAAGCTGGAAGCATGCTGGAAGATTAGGGCCGGAAGATTGCCCGGAAGATTGATTGCCATCGAAAAATTTCCGCCGCGCCTTATGTTCTGCAAATGACTGTAAAGTCTACCTAAGCACAGGACTGCAGAATGCATGGATCGCTGTAAATCAATTATTCTGATGGAAAGTGACCTATCCCTGTGTGATCTTATCCCTAACACCCATAGTAAATCCTTGAATCTACAAGAGGGTTGGGACCCTCTCTGACCCTCTTGTAGATGGAAATGCGCTGTATTTTTCCTTAAGCGAGCCGGCTATCAATGCGGAATGATCTGCCCACCAACGTTTGGACCATTTAGCACGTGCTCAAGCGCTGGTGAAAAATAGCCATCAAAAATATTTCCCTCCCACTCGAACGCTTGCGGGAAGCAAGCCTGTATTATTGATTTATGTATTATTTCTATTTCAAATTTTTGACAAGCAAAGAGAAAATACGACGATTTATTAAAAATCGTTACGGGAAGTCATCCAATGTTCGTGAAGACATACCTTCAGAGGTGCACTGATTGGGTGCAAACGACATCCCGAACCGTAAGTACTGTATAAATAGCTCTTGAAAATTTACGAAACACAATGGACGGGGGCATATCCAGTATGGCGGATCGCGGTCCACTTCTTTGTCCATAGGGAGACCATAGCCTCGCTCTCCGATTGGGCCTTTATTTCCACTTAGTAGCTCTTGAAACGTTCGACACTCAGTCCCCTAGGCCCGAGTGGAGGGATTCAACTGGATTCAATCGGAGGAGATCCACCTGTTGTCTATGAGCAGTGGTACCTAGAACCTTCGTAAGTATGTCCGCCACATTTTCCCCAGATGGCACGTAATGTATCTTTATCTCTCCCTTCTCAACAACGTCCCTCAGATAGTGGAATTGAATATCGATATGCTTCACTCTTTGATGATGCTTCGGATTTTCAGAGATCGCGATCGCCCCTCGATTGTCAGCGTACAGCCTCAGGTTTGACGGAAGGTGAATGTCCCACAAGCAATTCCTGTACCCATTATGCACCAGAAAGCTTTGATGTGTGATATTCCTGAGCCCAATATCCTGGTGTTGCGTATAGGACTGTTGTGAAGGCAACAGCAACGAAATAGTAGTAGTATGTGATGGCAAGTATTCTTCGTATACGTGGATTAGGTGGGAGAGGCATTTAGAGCAACAACAATGTAAAAAGGATTGCGCAGTATCTACAGTACTGGTACGGTAACTATGCTAGCCAAACGCTGGCAAAATCTGGACGAAATCCGGATTCCGGTTGCCGAACTGACTCTTATATACTCTGTATGTAGTACTACTTTGTAGACCCGAAATGACAACGGATTCTGCCCTTTCTTCCCCCCTTGCTCTCGTGTTAAGCACTGAGAAGACATCCCGCCAACTCGACGTTCACTTGTTTGATCGTTGCCGAACCGTTCCGGCCCCCAGTATCTCAACACTTAGCATCGGAATAATAAATATCAGATATGAACAAAGACGACTCTCACTTGGAGGAAGATATAAATGAAGAACGCAGTGGCAGGAAGGAGGCGCAGCCTCGAAGTCCGATCGGGACTCTTATCATCTTCTCGGCTGTTTACGACATTGTTGAACCATCACAAAAGTAAGTATGTACAGCTGAAATGCGGTCACAAAAGTCTTATATATATCCGGGATAATTCAAGTTCCTTCAAGTTGTTTGTTTGTTCAGTCTTCTACACCGTCTATGCCAGCAATGTTGTATGTATCATCGCTGAGGCTGCCGCTAAACATCTGCATCTGACCCCGAAGTTAATTCAACAGAACTTGCAGGTAAAAGTGAGATCCTCGTTCAAGCTTCACAATGGTATTCTCACAACACCAGTCAATCATTGGCAACATCTCCCAATTCCTGGTGTATGAGAGCACCGATGTCATGGCAAAATTCATGAGGAAACCTGAAGTAAGTAAGTATGTACATAGGAATGATGCAACTGAAATTCCACATGATATCGTATCAGATGTGCAACCAACACATCGAGAAACTTCTCTCATCCTCATGGAACCCTAATCCTATTTGGCTTTTGAAAGTTAAAATCGTCATTCAAAGGTGCTCCTCTACTCAACCATTCGCTTGCTCAGAAGAAATGGATAACTGGAAGATTGCTATCCTTGGCGACGGGGGTGTCGGGAAAACAGCCTTGGCTGTTCAGGTGGCCTTTTCTCATCTTTTTGATCCCGCTACATAAACTAATTCAATGATCAGTTTACACACAATATTTTTGTAGGTGAGCGCCCCGCCGCCTGACATGAGAACCTTCTCAACTCTCCTGATCCCAATTTGCTTTCTATAGAGGTACCCAGACCAACCTCTTTTGCTACTTTGCAGTTTTCCTCATACATCCCCTGTTTAGACTTATGACCCAACAATAGAAGATGCGTACCGAAAACAGTGGGTTGTGGATAATCGAATGTGTCTTACTGAGATCATCGACACTGCTGGACAAGGTGAGCATCATAGTTCATAGGAAATGGCCTTTTCTGATGTATTTGTATATAGAAGATTTTCAAACTCTACGGGACCAATGGGTCCGGTAATGTTATCCTTTCTTTTGGCCATGAACTTCATTGCTCATCCTCATGTTCTTCATCATTTAGAGAAGGACAGGGGTTCATTTTTGTTTATTCTATAACATCAAGATCAACGTTTGAACGTCTCGAGACGTTCTGGCAGTCAGTTCAACGAGTCAAGAGAGGAAACCCGATTTTCATGCTGGTAGGCAATAAAAGTGACATGACCTGGGAACGAGAAGTTTCCCAAAATGAAGGAAATAATCGTGCGCGACAATTTGGTTGTGGATTCATTGAGACATCTGCCAAAACGGCCAAAAATGTTGAAGATGTATTTGCATCCGTTGTTTGTGCCCTACGACGGAGTCGCAATGGAAAAGTAGGTTCACCAAGAGAAAAGAAAAGTCCCGGGAGGTGTGTTATCTTGTAGGTGTTGTGCAATGGGACCATACTGGCAATGTCATAAATTGTTTATAATATCTACCGTACGAGGAGAGTAAGGCGCTTTGACGGAGGTTATTGAATGTGCACTCTTTTACTTTCTCTAGTAATATAAACTAAGTCTGCTGTAGCAGCTTTGAACGGCGGGATCCAATACAGGCAATGATTGACAATTGATTAGCGAAACACAACCTATACGGTTCTGATGAGCTCCTTGAGCTCAGCACCTCACATCGAGTTTTTCTTCAGATCTTTCGTAAACGCGTCAAACTTGGGCAGCTCCGATCTTGCTCAACGCAGCGACAGCACGCAACGCACTTCGTTGTAACTCCGCTGCTCTTTCCAGGTCTTGTTTCACAATGTCTTTAGTAACCGTCGCGACCTTCATCGTCTTCTCCAACTGGGGGGTCGCTTCGTCCAGTCTCTGTGAAACAGCAGCGGGAGCCACCTGTGAAAGTCGGAATAACATCATGTGGCAGATAACTTTAGTCTCGTCCGAATCGTCAGCTAAACCAAGGACGACTCGCTCGAGGAATAGGCGGAGGTCGAGCTTGTGCAAACATGTGTCAAGCTATTGAGACAATATCAAAGGATGCGTATCATTGATAATAGACTTTCGGAACTTACTAATGTATACATGGTCTCATATGCCGTTTTGCGTGCTTCCAAACCATCATCGACTTTGTGCGTCCATGGCCTCATCTGTATATAGGTTCAGTCCAATGCGTCCAAGAGCGAGCATCGAGAACGTTGGATGCGGATGTTGGGCCTTCCCAGCTCAAGACTTGACCGCCGCGACTAGTACCATTACCCATGCTTACGTTTGCATCAAATTCAGTCCTTCCACTCGCGCTACCGTTGATTTTTCTTTTCCATTGACGGCAGCAGAACGTTTAGATTTCGGTTTAGGAGAAGATGCCTGAGTCGTTGGATTAGGTGCTGAAGCGGACCTCGGGAATGGCATTGGAGTCGGGTCACCAAAAGAATCTTTGAGTACCGCTTCTCGCATTACAAGAGCTTCAGATAGGGAGACAGGGTATGGTACGATATCTAGAGCGCGTCAAATTGCCGGAAATAAAGAACAAAAATTATGTACCTTTTAGAAACATAAACTCTTGGTACTGTCGTGTGGTGTCAGCTTTTGGAGACGGACATTAAGTGTGCTGAGTGGAAAACCGCAGCGAATCTTACCCATGTCGCAATGATTTCTTCTTCCTGAGTTGGCCTGTCTATGGCAGCCTTTTCTGAGCCGCTTAATAAATTCTTCCTGAATGACGTTTGTCTGAGAGTATCATGATGTCAACCAAGGTGAAACTCACCGTAGCAATCGACAAGACGTATAGGCCTTCTTGCTATATTTGCAGCGTTTGTTATTTTGAGCCTGATCCAATCTGGATGTATGTCTTGCATGTAACGTGTGGACCGTGCGTCGAGAAATGCTATGCTCCACCTGTTCGAGAGGGAGTCTAAACCCGGCGGGGACCTTGGCGAATAGGGGAAATAGGTAAGGTGAGAGAGAATAGTTCAACGACTCAGAAATGGGCAATGGTGCACAAGCCGGGCTCATCACAGTTGAAAACTCAACGTCGATTGGTTGAAAATCCCACACATCACGGGATCAGCTGGTTGAAGGTTATGTAACCATCGACACCATTGAACCAATGGTGAATTTCAAGATTATGTACGTCTTAAAGGGGGATTTGCAAATTTGTGGAGTAATTACTAATTAGGGTAGGCTCGGATCACTTCGTTACATCCAGATTCCTGCGGCTGTGTTACAAATTGGGAATGGACCAGTCTTGGAGATTTAATTCAGATAGCGATCTTTTGCTTTCAATTCATAGTTTTATCTCTGACTGTACTAGACAAAAATATATTCAAATTATTTGTGGAATATTTCACATCAATGCTTGCCTCTCCTCGAAGTTGAAGGAAGAGAAGATCAATGAAGTGACCGAGAGTTTTGGGACAATAGGCGTTGATCTATTGGAGTCTATGGTGCACGTCACTTAGTCACCGCCAACGCGGAACACCGAAAATAACTTATGCAAATCGAGGGTTTTTTCAATTCTGTCTTGATAGAACGTCTTCTTTTGAGTGTAAGAAGAGAACTATGTACCAGACGGATTTTTGATATCTTCAAAACTGACCAAGATATAAAATTTGTCCCATCATGAATTTGGCCCTCTAATCAAATTACTATATCGGGAAGGTCTCCTGCCTAATGCGGAAGCACTCAATCAAAGAATTTAGCTATCAGCTCTTCCACCTCTTCCGAGTCATCAAAGTCATCCGAGCCACCCAAGCAATTCATATGATCAAAAAACAAGGGCTCTGAATTGTGTATCTGCTGGAAGGTATTCTCAACTGAGAGTTCCAATGCAGATTTGTCGATGTCTATGGTCTGTGCTGCCGCAGATGAATCCACTACAATTTCGGAAGAAATTGAAGCACTCAGTGCTGGATCAGGCTGATGGCTGCAGCAAGTATTGCCCCGGATCCGCGAAGCTCGTGCATTAGCAAGGCTTTGTTGCTTTTGTCGCTTGGAATGCCTGGGTCGTGTCATGGTAGTGAAAAGAAAATTCATTGCTCGCCATGTCCACAAGGTATTACAACTGCAAATGCCAAAAGCCGAATCTCAAAAATTTTGGCAGCGATTTGGCCGCTTACGTCAGCGGCACAGCCACTGTTATGCATTAGCGGTGACTAAGTGACGCGCACCATAAAGCTCTCAAAACTGTGCCTATAAAGGGTACAGCCTCAGCTTACTCTGCCCTCCCCTACTACAACGGTCACGTGAAATTACATAAAGTCACGAGGGCTACCAAAACGAGTAAGTTATAACTTAAGTACTTTGCTTTGCTCGCAGCCTTATTCCAAGCCCAAATTCATATATAATTACATTCTGTACAATTGAATATACTAGCTTTTAAATCTCTAGCTATGAGTTCGTGAGGGCCTTGTCTTATACAACATCTCTGCACTTGATCGAGTATCCCAAGTCCGAGGGTTTTGACTTCGACTCGAAGCAACCTGCCGCTCACGCTCCAGACACCGTTTTGCCAGCTGTATGAGCCCGGAGCCCTCACGTGAAAAGGCATCCAGAAACCTCTGGTCCTGAAATTGCTTCTGAAATTCAAGACCATCAGCAAACTCCCGCAACAAGGTAATGTGTTTAGAGATGGACTCGTCAAATGTCTTTTGACCTTGTGCTTCTTCCTCTGCATCAATGATCTCTGATTCCTCTGTGTAGTCATTGGCCGTCAAAATATCCCCAGAGTAAAATGCTTTGTGTGACCAGAAAGGAGTAGAGCGACTGCGCCTAACCTCAAGAAAAAAAACTGGTGGAACTGGTTTCATCGCTTGCACAAGGTGCTTGCAAATAAGGAACCGACTTTTGAAGAAGTATTGGCAGCCACACACCCACCGTAAAGGATCTGGCCGATACGCATAACTGACAGGTTGAGCAATTGGTCGGGTTTCAAGCCTTTTCCATTCAGACTTGAATCCCTTTCGCCATGATGCTAAATTTCTGAACCTGCCAGTCTCAACCATCATTTCCTTTAAACGGTGAAGATATAGTGGCACAAGTTTAGTGATTAATATCCATGCAAGCAAGTCGACACGCGGTGAATGAAAATGATGCAGGAAGTCATGTTTGATCCGACGCCAACTAGAATGAACAAAGGTCAGTGTATGATCTATGATTCTATCCACCACAAAGATGCTTACTGAGCCTCGACCATCATTGTGGTCTTTAGTATCGGGACTGTATCAGAAACTGATCGAGCCCAAAGTTCCCAACGAGTTGGCCGGTACCAGTTCTCCCAAAGGTAAGCCCACAATGCTGCAAGGTTATTCTGAAAACAGAAGGTGTACATTTGACGAACAGCCCACTTTCTGATCCCCTCTGCACTGGGATATGCGTAACCCGGAATAAGTGGATGAGCGCAATAGTGGCGCTCCATCACATCTATGATATGCTCACGGTGAGCTGATGGACAGAAGGTTCGCAAGTTCGGGTTCATGCTTTCTTCACCTGAGGAACTCTCATCGGCCCCCGATTCCCATGGATCCTCTATTTCGGAATCGGCTTCAAAGTAGGATTTTGGTGGAATACGGATTTTAGGGATCCCGGCGGCATCTACTGATGGCGGCGGACATGAAGAAGGCTGGGTGGGAGGAGGGATCCGGACAGTAAGCTTTGGTACCGAACTACTGGGTTGTGTTAACAATATTGAATTTGTTGAAATACTGGGGGCCGGAACGGTTCGGCAACGACCGAACAAGTGAACGTCGAGTCGGCGGGATGTCTTCGCTTTGCTCAACACGAGAGCAAGGGGGGAAGAAAGGGCGGAATCCGTTGTTAATTCAGGTCTACATACCTAGTATATAAAATAACCAGAATATCAAATACATGAAGGCACTACAGACTAAAACATGTAAGATAACAAAGAAGGGCGCCGCGACCGGAACAACCGTCGGGCCTCTATCTTTGACAGAATTCTTGACGATTTGACTGTTGAGGGGCAAGAATAGAGCAGGATCCCCCCCTTCATAGTCTGTCTTGTCCTCGGTGTTGATAGGAACAAAGTTGGGATCAATGAAATCGAACTCGGCATGTCCAAGGTCAGGATGATATGGAGTCGTTCGCACTTTTGATGACTTGAGCCGCTCTCGGACTGCGCGGCGAAGATGCCACCAGCACAGAGAAGGTTTGGCATCATCCCACACCAGCTTAGCTGCTCCGATTTCAGCCATATCTTTATCCAGGTGAACGTAACATGGATTTACTCCGTAATGCTCTTTGACAGCGTTTGCCCATAGTGCAATAGATTTTGTACGTTTTCCTGGCTCAACAGCGCTCGCCGTTGTCAAGAAACAGTATGTACCTGGAAATCCTGCATTGTCATACTCAAAGACCATACTATATAGCTCGAGATGACGCGAATTCGTATTATCTGGAATACAAAAATTTAAATATAACAACAAGAACTTGTAAAACAACATACAGGTAGCGTCGATTCCAATTTCTACCACCTTTCCCTTCAGCTCATCATTAATCTTTTTCAGCCCCCAGCAAACCATTTCGACTCCATCGGGAAGACGGCCAACATCAAACACGTCGATGTCATCCTTGTATTCAGCCAGGAGAGTCTTCAATGAGGTAATCTGATCGTCGCTTCGCTTCCAAAACATTTTGCTCAACTCCGACCAAGCTGAGCTAACTTGTTGTGAGGTGACACTAGGGTAGACATGCCTGACCTTTTGTGCGATTTGTACAGGAGTCAAGGTATCAGCATTCTGACGGATGATGGCAGCCGCTCCCTCGGGCATCCGCACGTCGTAATAGTGAACGTGCGGTTGGTGGTGCTCCCCATTTAAATGCGCCGTAAAAGCTGATAGGTTTCTCCTGCCGTGTCAAAGATCTTAGGGCTGTAAAAAGATTACCCGCAGAGTCAAAAGTCTAATTGACATGAACACATAATTAAGTAAAAGGCGTAGTTAGAACAAGAAGGGTGCGTACCTTGAACTGACTTTGATCCTGCTCCTCGGCGTCACTACCGGGGTCAAAAGCCGCCTGATCTTCTGCACCTGGAGTATCCCAAGGACGATGACCTGAAGTTTCATCCTGACTATCTCCAGTTCGTTTTCGCTTCTGTCCTACAGCAATTCCGTCACTCTCTTTTTGAGCCTTTTTGGCCACACGCTGCTTAGCTTGAGCCTCCTGAGCCCGCTTGCGGCATGAGGCACAATTCTTGAGTTTATCTTCAATTGGTAGCAGATTTTTGCACCACGGCTTGGCGCATTTTCGTAGTGGTGGTGGGGGTCGATCGGACATCGGAGAAGGTCAGCGGAGTAGTAGAAAAGAAAGCGGTAGATTACTGAACAACAACGATTTACGACGCGACGCGAGATTCACGTGACACACGTGATTGTTGTAGGAGGGGCTAGCTGCGCTAGCTTACAGCCTCAAGCCAAGCTACAGGAGACAAAGGGTGTATGTAGGTGGAAATAAATGATATGTGTAGTGTAAGGGAGGAGGGAGGGTGAATCGAAGTATGTGCGAACTACGGCTGCGAACTACGGCTGCGAGCGATGGTGAGAGGACAAAGTATCTCAGCCATGCTGCAGGAAACTATATACGTGAATGAAGACAAAGGGAACAAATATGAAAGATCGTGCACGCGAGGCCGTGCTCGTCGATGCGTCATAGACCCTGGACATAACCTAATGTCCAACCTAAACGATTGTCTTGCGTAATCTCTGATAAGATAAGATTTTTGATATCTACGAGTCTGACTACGGGAGACTACATAAGATTATGCAATAATCCATCTCAATGTGCCACAATTTTACGGTGTCAAAATTTGTCAAAACTTGTCAAAATATGAATTTCGAGGTTTTCCTGATGCTACGTGCCGCAGTTGGCAAAATCTATTCACAGCTCGACCATGAGACAGCATTACACCACCTATCGGTGCATCATTTGAAAGCTATTGCTGGACAGGTTGCAGATCAAGAGGTGCCCTTCCTAGGTCCCGTCTCACAGTGTGTTTGCAGTCTGCCGTCCGTTTTGAGGCTGTCAATAGTCTGGCCAAGGTTTATAGCTTTGCTTATCCAGAGATGTAAATGCTGATCTTCAAGAATTAGCTACTCGGCTAGATACCTCTTCCAGAGAGAAGTTAGAACGACGATCTTTTTCTTATCGCTATCTCAAAGTTCTCTTGGATACCTGACGGACTTCTTCGTATGACAACTATCGTTGTTGATTGCAGGTGAGTAGTAATGTCTACTTTTTTCCCTGTAACATTAATTACTTTGAAGAGAACAGTGGTGGAACAAGTGCTTTCCGAATATATCATACCTTTACCTCCATATACTCCCAATCCATTGAACTACAGAGTTGCCGAGGTTAACGAAACAGGCTGGACAGATCGTTTCCTCAACGTTATGTGCTATGTCACTGACCAATTTATAAATGCTTTGATAGCGCTTTCAAATTTGAAACCGAAGTAAGAGACTTCCGTGTCAGTTGGTATCTTTTGTCATTTTGAGCACTCATAATCGCATCAGTTGTCCCACTGCCATATAGATGTATTTGTTGACGCCTGCGTTCAGTCCAACGTAAGTAATCCAGAGATAATCTCTACCATTCCTTGCGCTCATTGCACTTTTTTAGGGCGGTCTTATCGACGGAGATGAAGAAAATGTCGCACAGAAACTCAACAAGATAATTGAGCTCGTCTCAGGTGTGTCTCTAAGTCCTCCATTCAATAGTGCTTACGGAAATCGGTCGCAGCGTACTTCCCAGACCCTCAGGCGAGGATGAAAGACGATCTGAAGACGTTTGCATTGAAATTCACTCACAAGCCTCGGCTTGACGTTGACACAGATCTCAAGGGCCTGATTAAAGCGCAGGTGAGGACAATGCAGCTAGAGATACTAGACACGGCGCCATAAATGTGATTATCGTAGCACGATTTTATCCGACGATCAGAACAAAATTCCTCAAATATCACTTCTTCAATGACAGACCTTCTTCGCCGAAGCTCCCTTCACATCAACAAAGGGCTCACGGCACTACCGTGACCAAAACAAATCTAGCTGCGAACCATGCCCAGGGTTGCTCACAAACATCGCCAGATTCTGGATGAATCAATTACGTTGAAGATGAGAGAAATGACAAGCCAGTCGTGGCTGGGCTACAGGCTTTAGAAAGTTTGATGAAGCCGGATGTTGGTGCCCATGAGCAGGTGTGTCTAGTCGCGTTGAAAGGTCGAGGTCTCTGGTCACTCATGTCCAATTGTTCTGCAGCTCAACTGTGGAAGTCATCCAAAAGCATGCCCTAGGATCAAATCATAGGCACTCCAAGTTTGCGGCACGAACATTTGCCTTCTGCAAACAGAAGGATAATATCTGCAGTGCGGTTGTCGAAGTGTGTATCAAACGAAAAATGAAAGAAATCTAGTCGGGATGCCGTTTCTGATTCACTTCAACAGAGTATAGCTGATTCTTTGAACGAAGCGTCCGAAGACCAACTGGTAGCGCATCTTGTATCGCTAGGGCAGTTCGCTTGTTTTGTTCTCGACGCCTTTAAACAAAAAAGCGATGTTATAACAGTATTTCTGCTTAGAAAACTTCTTATGGTACCAAGTCAACTTCCCCTAAGGAATAGCTTCTTCTTCTCAATGTATTCCTCAAATTTGCTCATAGGACAACGTGAAGGATGATGGTGAAGAATGGGTGGAAGATGACGAGGTTTCCGACAATTTAAAAGCAAAGATAGCCGCACTAAAGCTGTCGCGATACCGGACAATATCCCACGCCAACTCAAAGAATGTTTTGACGCCTGTATTGAAGATGCTGGTCACGGTATTACTTATCACTCTCCTGTTTCTACAATTAGTTATACCTTTCTTCTATGATACAGATGCTGCGCGTACCCACAAACTAAATCTGCTAGAATGGTTGTTTCCCAGAGTACGGTCCTGAAGCAGACAAAAACTGCAAGGAACTTGTACAGAACCATCTGGCTTGCACGCGTAGTCTGGGTTTCAAAATATAGCTTTGTCCCACATGCATTGATCGAACCTAGACTGGATGGGAGGGGAGTGTCGATGGGTAGTATCCGATCGCATCAAATTCCATCAAGAAGGTCTGAAATGACGGCAACTGACACATTACCTTCGAGATAGCTAGCCAGCGCCTAGATTGTGCA